>JAJOOO010008267.1:0-89305 GCA_029582685.1 Solanum piurae | reverse complement strand
GAGAATGACCTTTCATCATAGAACCTACATTATGTGAGAATGACCTTTCACATAGTCATACCATATTCATAACATAGTCTAGTTTAGAGTACAATTGAGGAAACCTTTCAAGAGACTCACTTTCACTAGATTATCATAAATCTTATTCTTTCATTCATGTGTGTGTGTACATATGTGATAAATCCTTTCACATAAACACCTTTATGCAATACATATTCATACCTTGCTAATCATACACTTTGCATGCATAATAAGATATAAGGGTGCATATAAGAGTTAACCTTTCAATAAACACCATAACACATCATATTCATAGCTATACATGTAGAGTGTGTGTGTGCACTTTGGTCCTCATAGTGACATAATAGCAACAACATTGATATTGAGTGCACTTCCCTTCAAGGGATCACAACACATTCACAATATCCCCAACTCATGAGCAATTCACATATAAAGTCCTTAGGGATTCTAGACCACACACCCACACTTCATCATACGAGACAAGGACACATTCAACATTTAATAGGTACTCCTAGCATGTATATGATCACACATTCATATAGGGGTCATATAGGTAGGGGTCATTCCACAATAGTACTTAATATAATCAATCATGTAGACCACACCTTATCCCTAACATTATCATTCACATTATACTCCTCATCATCAACACACTTTAATCATCATGCTAGCATTGAGGATTTCATACATAACCTTCATAGCACAACTTCATCATCATAATCATCAATTCACTTCACATCTACTGCTTTCTAGGCCATGATCTCAACATGCGTAGATAGACAAGAAGTAAACACCGCCACCATAAGTGGACCAAACCACACAACATCAATTCTCATACTATAGACTAGAAGTTAGGTCAACTTACCAATTCTCCAAGCCATGATCATCGTGGATCAATCCTCAACAATTCATAATCAATTGACATAGATAGCAATAGGAATGAACAATGGAATTCAATAACATAAACATAATCTAAGTACAATTATATAAACAAAGGGATCAACCCATAACTTTGCCCATAAGGCTATAATTCTCAACTCATCAATATACCAACAATTCAACATGAATAAGTATAGATAATCATAGGAAACATCAATACAATCTAATCTAAACATAATTTCACCAATAGAAATCATATCCACAAAGACCCACATCATAGGACAATTTTCGAGAATTTGGGGATCATGGGTTCTTAAAGAATTCCTTTGAAAATTATCTTAAAAACCTTAATTCCACATTAATTCATCAATATAATGATTTATAAATTGTTTGACAAAGGACCCATGTTTGTATTGAAAATTGAAAATTTTGGTTTTTGAATAACTTTTGAAAATCTTTGATAGAACTCCTTGAATGAGAGGTTATTCAAGAATCAAGAGTTACCTTAATTACTGAAGACCCATGAAATTGAAGAAGAAATCAGTTGAAAACTCATCTTCTAGCTTGAGCTTCATCAAGGTCTTCAATGGAGTTTTGAGAGAAACTATTTTTGAGAGGGAAGGGTCAATTTGAAGAATGGAGTCTAATTCTAGGTTTTGGGCTTTTAACCAACTAAAAATACCCTAAAATAGGTAGAATAACCGTTTATAATAATTCCCCAAACTACCCCTCGCTTATTTGGACATTTTAAATAAGTCAAACTTGAGTTTTATTTTCGTAGATTTCGTCGGGGATTAAGTTCGGACGCGGAGGTGTTCCTACAAGTTTCTAGAAATTAAATTCCAAGACAGTAGAGTCCGCGACTTGTCCGCGACGTGGACCAAACTTTTTGGCCATTGGTGGAGCTAGTCTGCGACGCGGACATGCTCCCTCCATGAGCATTCTGCAAGCTGCCTTGGCAGCTTGTTTGGCCAAGGGTTGGGGTCCTCCTCGGGGACCCTTAGGGTGATCCCGGAGAGTTGTACCCGAATGTTTTGACCCTAAAAACATATATTAAGACACTAGGGTCACCTCCACTAATTTTAGACTCCAAACAACACATAAAAACATGAACAACATACTAGAACACACCAACACGTAAAAGACTAGTTTTCGAACGTCTTGGTCGTCCCTTGACGTTTGGCTTCCAAACTCTTTAAAATTGACTTAAAAGGCTATTCTTCATTATTTTAACAAGTTATTAATGCATAAAACCCATGTGAGGCTCTACGTTATCCTACTTCATTTTTTAGGGCTGTTACACTTACTACTCAATATACTCTCCCCCACTTAGGAGTAAACCAAACCAAGGCTTAGCATGAACCTAACATAGGGACCCTAATCAAGACATCCACATATTACAAGAAACCATCAAAATATCGGTGCTTTAAAACTAGGAAGGTCCTCATTAAGCAACTCTTGCTCACGAACAACCTTACCAACACCACTCAAGATCTCATATGAGTCTACCACACTGGGTCTAAACTCTTCAAACTCACTACACTCCTTAAAGTGAGAACATCAAGCAAGCCTAACTCATGAACATCAACGACACTCAATGACCTTACCATCTAAGCACATTATCTCCCACTTGGGAGTAAGCCTATACAAACTCTTTTAAAACTTAAGTTATTACAATTCTAAAGTCGGAGCAAAACATCACTAAACCTTCATACTCAACTCATCTAGGCATTCCTAAAACACAACATTTCAATCAACTCTTTCAACATACCTCAAAACTCATCACAACTAAATCAGATTCTACCAACAACACACATAACAATAAAGCAACCCATTCATACTAAAGTCAACATCACAATCTATCACCTCCAATCTTAACAAGTCACATAGCCATAGTTGGCATAACAACCAACCTTCCTCCCTCACACATTTTAGCATACTCCCTGCAAGTGGTCATACCTTAAAGACCATCACATAAGGTATAAGGGAAAGACATTATAGGGTTAAACTCTAAGGCACGACTTGAAGAATGAATAAGTGAGACTTTCTTAACACCCAATAGCCTCCTATTCATAATGTGGCGGGCTTTAGATTATGAACAAACCTCTACTAGATGTTGTTTGAGACATCCTAAGACCATTCCAAAATCCTGTGCTCTGATACCATATTTGTCACAACCCGAGGGTACACCCCGGATGCGAAATGACGTACTTGACCCCTAATGAGTCCACAAATTGGACTCTTTTAGGGCTTTATTTTGATAGAAATAGTGTCCTCGAATGCTTATTTTGTCTCAATATCTGATGAAAACTCTTAAGTTTCAAGTATTAGAAGTTTTGGCGGAAGCATGGACGTTGAGGTGCGAAAAGGAATAAAAAGGCTGAATAGAATGAAGAAGCTGAAGCCTGAGCTCCGCCAAGCACACTTTGCGAGTCACCAAAGGTACAGATTCGACCCTTTGTTCCAGTACACGAAGCCCTGAAGGAAGAGGATCAAAAAGGCGATAAAAGGAGCAGTCGGTGCTTCACCAAATAGTTCTGTGAAGAAGTACTATACCGCACAATGGTCCATAAAGTGAAGTGCTGAAGGGAAGCATGAAACGACAATGAAATAGAAGAAGGGCGAATTGCCGAGTCATTCGGCGTTATCGACTAACTTCGCCGAAAGATCTACCAGCTCTATTTTCTAAAGTCTATAAATACTTAACTTGTAATTAATTTTTAAGAGTCGAACATTTATTTTATTTTCCAAAATAGAATAGTAATTTTTAGGTAGTTTCTCTCAAGTTTGGAGAGAGTTTTGGGAGACTTGGAGAAATAAGGGTTTCATCTTCCCAAGTTGGAAGTGGGTATTCTCCATTCTTCTTCCTTTTCTTAAATCAAATTTTAATTTTTTATACCCATTTGATTTCACTATCATTTTAGGTGTATTTTGTTATTTCTTGATGTGTGGCTAAAAACCCCCATTCTTGGGGTTTGATTTAGCAAATATGTGTTGATATTATTGTTGGGTCTTGCTTGCTGATAGGTTAGATGTAGTTTAATGGTTATTTCACCTAGTGGTTGTGGTTTAACCTAAAGGGTTTGTAGTTACAAATACAAAGCCACCCATGTGTTTTTGGCTTGCCCGAGAGAGAGGTCGCGAAACCAAGACCACTAGACTGATGGCCTAAGGAGTGGGTCAACATGAGGTTCATCCCGAGAGGGTGAGCCCTAGTCCCATATCCTAACACTCAGCTCGATAGAGTGAGTGGGGTAAAGCTTAGGCTGGTCTTTATGCGGCAAATGAGTATCCGAGAGGAACGCATTTGAAACGGGGTAAGTTGCCGGAGAAGGAACTTATTTCCATTTAAAGCTTAGCCTAGGCATTATTATTTTGCAAATTTCCTATCGAAAGCATGTACCCAACTATTTATCACAACTTGTATTGCTGTCACACCCGAAGAATTCTCACCCATACTTGATTTTCTTGTTATTGTTGTTATTTTTACTAATTGTGACAAAAAAAACCAAATCGATATTTGACACTTTTGTGTCATCACCTTTAATTTACTATGTTTTTACTCGTTAATGTTTTTGGCTACGACCAGTTAGAACTTAATTTTATTTTTCTATTAATTCTCAAAACCACTCCCTTGGGACACGACCCCAACCTTTAGTTGGGTTACAATAAAATCGACGATCGTAGACACTCGAACCATAGGTTAGTGTCATTGGTCATGATAGCATTAAAATAGAGCCGCTGTCGGGGAGTGATGTTATTTGAGAATTTTTGTTCTTCTTAGTTGTAGTGTCACTAACTTTACCTTTAGTTTTGTTTTTAGTTGAGTGTACATTTAGATGAGCATAGCTGAACAGAGTAGTAGCAAATCGGTTGAAATGCGCAAAGGAGTCCAAAAGGACCTCACACTGACCGTATTGGCATCTCAGCTAGATGATTTGGCCATCAAAATCTTAAAGGTGGAAGTTCAATGCAACAATAAGGGGAGGTATATACTGCCTCATGAGCAGAGAAAGTCCATAGATGGGGGAAAATTGTGTCAAGGACACACTTGAAATGATTCTCTAAAAGATCACCGATCAAGATTAGGTGTTGGAAGAAATGAAGGAAAATATTGAAGTGCTGAATCAAATGATTGGATCCCACTCCAGGTTAATCCAGCTAATCAGGTCACTCCTGAGTTTTGCAATGCCTTCTCTCCACCCAAATGACATATTGGGGACACCTACTGACACTAGGGCTAACCCCAATGACGAAGAATGAGACAAAATTTGCGTCGTGCCATGACGTAAAATAAGGCGCTTCTTGGGAGGCAACCCAAGGTGTTACTGCTTTTAATTATTCTATTTGAATAATGGTGTGCTGATTTTGTAGACATAAGAGAGAAAGGTGTTGAAAAGTGCAAGTTGGCGAGCCAAGGATCCGGTGGAGCTGGTCCTTCTAGTGGTCACTCTAGGTAGTGATACCCAGACAGATGAAGCGACTACTTAGTCAGGATCCCCTTTTTACCTCGCTCTCTAACTTTCTTTACTTTCCCTCTTGGATTCTCATTACTTGCATTTGAGGACAAACACTTTTATTTATGGTGGGGTGAGGCCCTCCTTGTTTTGCTTATTTCAGATACTTCTGTTCTGTATATATTTGGGTTGTTTGTTTTTAATTGTGTTTTAAAAACTGCTTTGCGATTGTTTGAGCTTATGGCTCTCTTTTGGGTTTAATTGCAAAATGATTTTGACCCTTCCGAAATTTTTTGAATTTTTCGCACATTGTTACCACCCATCGTGAAGTGAATGTGGCTGTTGTTTTGCAAAAAATTAAGTCTCGGTTTCGATCAATACCGATGACTTGAATAGTGCTCTCAATTGAATGAAAATGCATGTAGGGCTACGATGAGGCCAAATGAAGTAGCATAGACAATATGTGAACTCTTTGCATCTCGTTGTGACTACCCATTTATTGAATTGATTCTCTTGTAATGACCGTTTCACACTAGCGAAAGTGTGTAGTCTTGTTTGACTTAAGTTTCAATGACTTGTGTGATTAGCTTGCTTTGAACCATGCATGAATAAACCTAGAATTTTCCCTGTTAGTCTGATTGATTTAGAAAGGTGTGCTCTCGAAATGATCTTAGGCAACTTTAAAGAGTGTGAGCCAAATTTGACATATACCTCTTTTGTGGCCTATCCGTGAGTGTGTGAAACTCTTTTGAACACCTTTTGAGCCCTACCTTTCTTTGGAAGAACCTTGATGAACCCTAGACCTTACTTGACCCACTACCTATAATCCCCTTAATTTGTGATCTAGTGAATAGCCACTTAGGCCAAAAGCCTAAGTTGGGGGTGTGGTGAAAAGGAAAAGGAGAAGTCAAGAAGTGTAAGAAAAAGTCCTCCCCTAACCTATGGTATTGCAATAGTGGAAACCCCTTCAATTCAATTCAATAAAAAAAACTGTGGAATAAAGTACGAAGGAAATCGAGTTTCCAAGCAATCCAAGAAGGTGAATAAAAAGATGACTTAGAAGCACTATAAAAAGAATCAATAAAGGAAAAGAAGGGAATGACTTGAGAAGACCACACCTCATGAGGATGAAAAAGTCACTGAGCCTAAATGACCATACCTTTGTACTCAGCCCTATTACAGGCCTTAGAAAGACCTTTTTGATCTTGACTAAGCCGAATCAAAAGTTGATTGGAAAATAAGGGCAAACCTATGGGAGAAAACATGCATTGTGTTCCTCTTTTAGAGTGTGAGCGTTGCATCTGATTCCTGATCTTGAATTGATTAACCTCTATGTGTGCATATGGAATCATTATTCATGTGAGGGCATTTAGATACTTCTTGTTGCGCTTGAACTTGCACAAGTAGCAGGTATTGCGAGCACGAGAATCTTTGGTAATAGTGTGTCACAACTTGAATCTTTGACTACACAATTGATCCTTGCATAAGTAATTTGAGTCTTGTTGTGTATGTTTATGATTGAATCTTGTGTAGCACTGTTTGAGGCACCCTTTTTGAACGGCTGAACTTAAGTTTGCTTGAGGACAAGCAATAGTTTAAGTTGGGGGTGTTGATGAGTCCACAAATTGAACTCATTTAGGGCTTTATTTTGATAGAAATAGTGTCCTCGAATGCTTATTTTGTCTCAATATCTGATGAAAACTCTTAAGTTTCAGGTATATGAAGTTTTGGCAGAAGCATGGACTCTTAGGTGCAAAAAGGAACAAAAAGGCTGAAAAGACCGAAGAAGCTGAAGCCCGAGCTCTGCCAAGCACACTTGGCGAGTCGCCAAATGGATAGATTCCGCCCTTTGTTCCAGTACGCGAAGCCCTGAAGGAAGAGGATCAAAAAGGCGATAAAAGGAGCAGTCGATGCTTCGCCGAATAGTTCCGTGAAGCAGTACTATACCGCCCAACTATCCAGAACGTGAAGTGCTAACGGCAAGCATGAATCGGTGATGAAATAGAAGAATGGAGAATCGACGAGTCATTCGGCGTTATCGAGTTACTTCGCTGAAAGATCCGCCAGTGCTATTTTCTGAATTCTATAAATACTA
Organism: Solanum piurae; assembly: GCA_029582685.1. Taxonomy (NCBI): domain Eukaryota; kingdom Viridiplantae; phylum Streptophyta; class Magnoliopsida; order Solanales; family Solanaceae; genus Solanum; species Solanum piurae. The sequence goes on along the minus strand of JAJOOO010008267.1, from coordinate 81,853 downwards.
AACTTGTTATTAATTTTTACGAGTCGAACATTTATTATATTTTCCAGAATAAAATAGTACTTTTTAGGTATTTTCTCTCAAGTTTGGAGAGGGTTTTGGGAGACTTGAAGAAAGAAGGGTTTCATCTTTCCCAAGTTGGAAGTGGGTCTTCTCCATTTCTCTTCATTTGCTTAAATCAAGGTTTAATTTCTTATACCCATTTGATATCACTATCATTTTAGGTGTATTTTGTTATTTCTTGATGTGTGGCTAAAAAACCCCATTCTTGGGGTGTGATTTAGCAAATATGTGTTGATATTATTGTTGGGTCTTGCTTGTTTCTAGGTTAGATGTAGTTTAATGGTGATTTCACCTAGTGGTTGTGGTTTAACCTAAAGGTTTTGTAGTTGAAAATATAAAGCCACCCATGTGTTTTCAGCTTGCCCGAGAGGGAGGTCGCGAAACCAAAACCACTAGACTGATGGCCTAAGGAGTGGGTCGACATGAGGTTCATCCCGGGAGGGTGAGCCCTAGTCCCATATCCTAACACTCAGCTCGAGAGAGTGAGTGGGGTAAGGTGTAGGCTGGTCTTCATGCGGTAAATGGGTGTCCGAGAGGAACGCATTTGAAATGGGGTAAGTTTCCCGAAAGGGAACTTTTTTCCATTTAAAGCTTAGCCTAGTCACTATTATTTTGCAAATTTCCTATCGAAAGCATGTACCCAACTATTTATCTCAAGTTGTATTGCGGTCACACCCCAAGAATTCTCACCCATACTTGAATTTGTTTTTATTGTTGTTATTTTTACTAATTGTGACAAAAACCCCAAATCGATATTTGACACTTTTGTGTCACCCCCTTTGATTTACTGGTTAATATTTTTGGCTACAACTAGTTAGAACTTAATTTTATTTTTCTATTAATTCTCAAAATCACTCCCTTGGGACACGACCCCAACCTTTAGTTGGGTTACTATACTATCGATGATCGTAGACACTCGAACCGTAGGTTAGTGTAGTTGGTCACGATAAACATCAACCCTGAAGGGGTCTCATACAAGCCTCATAACATTCTTGAACATAAGAACATAGGAAAATAGGGAAGAATTTAGAACTTTCCATTACAATCAAAATCATTTTTATTGAAAGCAAGCAGAAAACTTTCTATACTATGTCTCAAACCATCTAATACTTTGAATACAACTTTGGGACCAAGACCATACAACGACTCTAAACATACAATCAAAGACATAAAGGGAACATAGTGGATTTTGTCCTCAAAACTATGAGGACTCACCAAGTCTTCATCTCCATACTCCTTAGAAACATATCCCTCAAGGATAGAATATAAACATCTCCCAAGCCATACACTTGTAGTAAAACATAGAAGAACAATGGGTTAGCACAATTAAGTACTAAGTATGGAAGCCATGCAAAAACATGCTTAAAATGGACATTTTATTTGAAAGTCATGATTTTATGCCATTTTAATAAAATCTCATGAACACAAGTATAAGAGTCACAATATTCAATCATAACCAACATAGAAGTCATTTTCATCACTTTAGAACATAATCAACATGAAAACCATTACCTCCACCTTAATCCTTCACCTCAAGTAACCCTCAATCTATACCTTGTGCAATGTATGGATAGCGTCCCATACCACTATACACACTAAGGTACCACCTTAATGTCACCAAAAGTGAACTTACCATTCAACCTTTCCATCTTCCACAAGTTTCATACATAAGAGACATAAACCTTTCATAAGCCATATCATCACATAAGGACCATCACCTAAGACAACCCCTAAGTCATACTTGTTCAATGTGCAAGTAGCATCCCAGCTGCACTGACCCCCCAGACCTATATTGACACTCTTAACACTAGAGTTGAGGCTTGTGAGAGAAGGCAGGGGGAGACCTCCAAGGTTACGGCTTAGAAGCTGAAGTAGTAGATTTGAGGAAGGACGTAGACTATCTAAAGTCTACTGACTTCACTTCATTATTGGAGGCTGATGATGATGTGGAAACTCCTAAGACTTCAGATATTCCTCCGGCTACCACCGGAGATGTACATAGGGATGCTACAACAGTTGATGAGTCAGAGGCAAAGAGCGATGCAGAGCTGATAGAGATAATGGATGAGAGAATATATGGAGTTTTGCCGGATCTTGAGGTGACAATTGTGCAGTCGGTGATCCAGACCTCATTGAGAGACACCACCATGGATAGGTCCAATGGAGCTGGTCCTTCTGAGGTGACTCTGGACACTGATGCCCAAGTCGAAATTGATGCACCAGGCACTGATGCCCAGACATATGGAGCGAATGAAACGACAGGATCCCTCTTTACCTCCCTCTCTGTCTTACTTTTATTGACTTATGGATATTATTTTGTTTACATTTAAAGACAAATGGTTTTTATTTGTGGTGAGGCGGGGCCCACCTTTTGTGACCTTTTATGAATATGGTTTTGTTTATATATTGGGTTTTTGAGCTAAAATCGTGTTTTGCACTGTTTTTATGGATGATTGAGCTTGTGGATCCTTGTTTTTAATCGTAAATAATTTTTGGACCCTTCAGAAATTTTTTGTACCACCTCTCATTTGTGTTTGAATGTGGTTGTTCTCTTGTAAATTTGAGTATCGGTCTTGATCAGTACCGAGGACTCGAATAGTGCTCATAATCGAACAATAATGAATGTGCGGCTACGATGAGGCCAAATGAAGTTACATGGATAATTTGTGAACTTTATGCATCTCATTGTGACAAGACAAGTATAGAATTGAGTCTCTTGTGATGAATATTGCACACTAGCGGAAGTGTGGAGTCTTGTTTAACATTTGTGTCAATGCCTTGTGTGATGAGTTTACCGTGAATCATGTGTGATGACACCTGTAATTTGCCTTGTTGTTCCAGTTGACTAAGTGATGCAAGCTCTTGAGATGATCTTAGGGAACTTTGAAGAGTGTGAAACAATTTGACATTATACCTCTTTTTGTGGCCTAACTTTTGAGTGTGTGAATCTCGCTTGAACACCATTTGAGCCTTAACCTATTCTTTGAACAAACTTGATGAAATCATGACCTTTCTTGATCCATTACCCATAAACCTCATGATTTATGGTTTGTTTGAATAACCAACTTAGGCCAAAAACCTAAGTTGGGGGTGTGGTGAAAAGAGAATGCAAATCAAGAAATGATAAGAAGTCCCCTTGACCCATGATTTTGAGAAAAATGGAACCGCTGCAGACAAAAAAAAAAGAAGAGAAAAAGAAGAAAAGAATTAAAAAGTTTTGGAATAAAGTTGTGAAAGTATAAAGAAAATGGGGTGTCCAACAGTCCATTAAATATGAATAATGGAGTGACTTTTGAGTATGAATGAGAATGATAAAGAAAAGAAAATAAAGTGTTATTTGCACCACATTTCATGAGGATTATAGTCATTTAGCCTAAAAGACCATACATTTGCACTCATCCCCGTTACAAGCCTTGGAAAGACCTTTTTGATCATGAGTGAGCTGAAGCTAGTGTCGATTGGAAAATAAGGGCAAACCTATGGGTGAAATCATGCATTGTGTTCATCTTTGTGAGTGTGAGCGCTGCATTTGATTTCAGAGCTTTAAATTGTTAAACCATTGAATCATTCTTTGTGTGAGGGCATTTGAGTACCTTTGTTGAGCTTGAACTTGCATTTGAAGCAAGTATTGTGAGCTTGAGATCTTTTGATAATGGTGAGTCACAACATGAATCTTTGAGTGCACAATTGATCCTTGCATGAGTAAATTGAGTCTTTTTGTGTGCATTCATGATTGAGACTTGTGTAGAACTGTTTGAGAAATTCTTTTTGAGCTGTTGAACTTGAGTTTTACTTGAGGACAAGCAAACGTTTAAGTTGGGGTGTTGATGAGTCCACGATTTGGACTTATTTTAATAGATTTAGTTTCCTCAAATGCATATTTTGTGCCAACAGCTGATGTAAATCCTTGATTTTCAGGTATTTGGATAGAGGAACAAAGCATGGACACTAATGAGCAAAGAGGAATAAGGCAGCTGAAAAAATGAAGAAAATAAGCCCTGATGATCGCCTAATGGATTGGGTGAGTCACCGAATGGCCATGATCTCGCTTAAAGTTCCAGTGTGCCAAGCCCTAAAGGAGAAAATCAAGTTGGTGATAGAAAGGAGACGTCAGTATGTCACCGAACGGTTCCGCGATGTTGTGCTAGATCGCCGAAAATTACAGAACTTGAAGATGCTGAAGGACAAAGTAAAAAGACGATGAAATTTACCAAAGGGCGGATCGCCGAGTGGATCGGCTATCCCGACTTATTGCACCGAATGGTCCTTCGCAGCACATTTTTGGCGACTATAAATATGTTTTTGAATATTTAGTTTAGTAGCTAGAATTCATAATTATCTGTTTTCAAGTTTGGAGAAGGGAACTGAGAGTATTGAGACAATATTTTCCTTCGCTTTGAAGATTTCCATTTTTTGAGAAATTGGAAGTGGGTCTTTTAGATTCTTCAACCTTGACCTTCGTAAAGACGAAATTAATCTTACCCAGTTGATGGAAACACAATTTGGTAACGATTTTTATCTTTTTATGATGTCTAGCTGAAACCCCAATTCCTTGGGTGTGATTATGAGAATATGGGTTGATTTAGCTGTTGGGTATTGCTAATTGATAGTTTAAATGCTGTTTAAAAGTGATTTCATTCAGTAATTGTGGCTTAATCTAAAGGGTTGTAGTTGCAAATTCAACTCTACCTTCATGTTTTTGGCCTGCCCGAGAGAGAGGTTTTAAAACCAAGATTACTGAATTGATGGTCTGTGGGTATTGGGTTGTCATGGGTTCAGCTTGAGAGAGTGAATCCTAAACCCTTTTCCACACATTGAGCTCGAGAGAGTGAATGGAATAAAGCGTAGGCTGTTCTTAATTGCTGCTTATTGGTGTTCCAGAGAAACCAATTTGATGCGAGATAAATTGTTCGAGAGAAAGTTTATCCCCACTAAAGTCTAGCTTATTCACTGATTCACAACTATTTATTATTAATTGCAATCACCCATTTGTCTACCTTAGCCTATAATCCAATCACATCCCAAGAACCCGTCTATATACTTGTTCCTTGGTGTTATTTGCTGATGTTGTAGTTGCTAATTACAATCAAACCTCCCCCCCTGTTATTTGACACTTGTGTCGTCCTTAATTTTAAGTATGCTTTTATTCGTATCTATCATTACATATGATTGACTTGAACATATTCATTCTTGGCTCTTGATTCTCAAATACGTACCACTTCATGTGTGATTTGACCCCAACTCATTTAGTTGGGTTAATTTCTGACTAATGATCGTTGGCACTTAGTATTGGATGAAGTTTCCTAATACTTGAAATCGGGTACTATATAAGTTGTTTTAAAGTCAAAATTCACAAGACTAAGTCATTATTCTCAAACACCCCATTGAAATAAAAAACTTCCTCCTCTCTCAATATTTCTCTCTCTAAACTAAAGGAGGAAGAAAGGAGCCATTGGAGCAAGGGTTTGTGGATTTCAAAGATTTTTCCTCAAATTTCTTGGGTATTTCTAATCAAGGTATGGATGATTTTCATCTATGGGTAGTCTCCACCCATAGAGTCCCCTTGAAAGTTGGTTTTCAAGATTCCAATTTCCCCAAACCTAGGATTTTCAATCTATTTCATGGGCCTCCTCCCCAAACGTTTTCAATTGTTTATTTATGGTTGATTTTTGTTGGCTATGATGAATTATGGTGGGATTGATGGAGTATTGTTGTTTTATGATGAATATTCCCCATACACCCATATTTCACCCATATTGATAAATCATGAATTGATGATGTGGGTTGGTTGATATTATAAGTATGTCAATTGATTATGTTTATGTTAATTAAGATATTGAATCATGAAATTCTTCCTATATTATGTAGTAATTGTATATGGTTGGGTTGATTGTGATTCAAGACCCTAGAAGGGCAAAAGTATGAGGGTTTGTACCTCTTTATGAGAATTATGTATGAGATTGTGATTCAATTAGAAAGTGAATATCCTATGATGATTGTGTAATTGTGGTATTGTTGTAAGATCATTATCCCCCTCCCTTACACGTGACTATGTATGATATGTTATGACTATGGTAGTATTGTTGTGTTGAATGAAAGGCTATTCTCATGAACACAATATGAATAGGATGTGAAAGGTTTACTCACATATTGATGATTCTAAGGTTGAAAGGACATTCTCACCTAATAAATGTATGAGCTATTATGACACCATGTTGACTTGAGTGCCTAGTGCATTCTTTCATGAACATGAATTTAAGTAAAGACATCATGTGACTTTAAAGGGAATTATGCTTAGCACCGAGTGGGTATGAAAATGAAATGGAAGTTTTTACGTTAGAAAGTCCAGCTTTCCATGGTATGTTATCTCATGAGTTAGAAACCTTTTACGTTAGAAAGTCTAGGTTTCTAGTAGCAATCTCCTTACCCCATAACTATCTGCCCACATAGGTCTTTAACTAGTGGATCCACCTAAAAGCTATTATGTAAGTTCTACTTTAGGCAAGTAGGACATCTCTTTTCGGTATGGGAGTAAGACACTGGATTCCATGTAGCTCACATGGTCTATGTCAGTTAAGACTAAATTTCCCTATATGATAAGAATATGAATTATGTTAAGTACATGGACTTTAATTATGATTTCTCAAGAGGTACTACTTAGTATGAGTGGGGGTATGGGAATCCATTTATGCATTGTACAAGTGGGATTTGAGAGGGGTTGTGGTAAGGTTCTTTTATGCTATGAAGGCTTATGAACTATATATGTATGATATGTATGGTTGTTAAGGTTGTCTTTACTTTCTACAAGTTGTAAGTATGAATGCTTCCTTGTATGTGGGTATTGACTACGAATGAGGTTAAGGTATGATATGTACGATTTTGGTGACCCAAAAGTGGTACTTGGCATTTGGTAGGGTTATGGGATCTTTCCTTTGAATTGCACTAGTATATCTTTGGGATTGCTTATGATAGCTTTGGGGTTATGAGATCTTGCCTTTGACTTCTATTGTAAAAAATTTTAATTTTCCGCATCATTTCTATGACTTTATGTTTATGATTATGCTAAGCGCTTGTATGAGACCCCTTCGGGGTCAAGTACTCTATTTTTCCCCTAGGGGTTAACCCTGGGTCATGACAATAGGATACTTATTCTTAACTAAAACCTTATTCAATTGCCAGTAGTCTATACATATTTGGAGAGAACAATCTTTCTTTCTAACAAACAAAACAGGAGCACCCCATGTAGAGATACTCAGTCAGATGAAACCCTTATCCAACAAGTCTTTTAATTGCTCTTTCAATTCATAATGTTCTATTGGAGCCATTCTATAGGGGGGAATAGAAATAGGTTGCATATCAGGGAGAAGGTCATTACCTAAATCGTTCTCACATTCGGTTCGACTACCAGGTAGATCATCTGGGAACACTTTCAGAAGCTCGTTCACAATGGGGACCGACTCAAGGGTAGGGGTGTCAGAATACACATCCCTCACTCTAACTAGATGGTAAATGTGAACCTTAGAATCATCTTTCTAGCTTTAAGATAAGTAACAAACTGAACCTTAGGTGTAGAATTACCCCTTCCATTTTAGAATAGGCTCATTCGGGAACTAAAACTTGACTACACGAGTTCTACAATAAATAGAAGCATAACAAGAGTGCAGCCAATCCATACAAGCGATAAGATCAAAATCTAGCATATCAAGCTCTACCAAATAAAAAAAGAGTAAATCTATCGGATAAGGACATGGTACATCTTCTATAGACCCTCCTAGCCACAATGGAATCACAAACATAGGTAGAGACAGAAAAATGATCTAACAACACATCTGAAAGAATATCAAACCTCATAGCTACATATGGCGTCAGAAAGGACAAGTAGGCATAGGGATCAAGTAAACCATATACATCAAGTTTTATAACATTCAACATACCGGTAACCACATCGGGAGAATCCTCTTGTTCATCATGAGTCTGAACAACATAAAAATATTTTTGCTTAGGATCATTTGCACCCGAACCACTTGGACCACATGAAGGATAGGGTTGAGACCTAAGAATACTATTCTTTATTATTAACAACTAAAGTACAATTCCTTATATTGTGGTCTGTCTTACCACAACCAAAACAAGCATTGGAGCCTTCTATAGACTTGCCTTCATGCTTTCTTCCCCAACACAATCCGACAATGAAGACCCATTACCACCTCCTTGAGGCTTAGGGTTAGACACTGATCAGTATGAGATTTTCAACTCATTGAGGGCTTTCTTTTGATAGTTTTAGTGTCCTCAAATGCCTAACTTATGCTCTAAACTGATGTAAAAGTGTTGATTTGCATCTATGGAGGCTAAGGAGCAAAGTAAGGAAATGACCGGACAAAAAAGAGCAAACAAACTTAAGAAGCAAAGAAACGTGATCATGGTGATCACCAAGACCACTCGGTTGCAAGCCCTGGTGACAGACCAACTTGGGGATAGAAATGGGAAATTGGTGGATCTTTGAATCACTCCGCAATGGCAACTTTGATCGCCTAAAGTCACAAAACCCTGAAGAAAAATGTCCAATGCAATATGGCAATGGTTTGGAATAAAGGGCAGATCGCCTACCTGTTCGGCGATGCCTGATTTACCTCACCTAAGGAATTTTTAGGATAAATTTTGGGCAACTATAAATTAGAATTTTAAAATAAATTTCAGGAATTATCTCTAAGTTATTACAGCTCCCATTCTAGAATAAGAGTTTTCTTTTAGTTTTTGAGTTCTTATTGTAGGTTTTGAGGATTTCTAAGCTTAGTTTTGAGACATTGCAAGTGGGTTTATGAATTTCTTCAATTTGAACCATTGTAATGACTTGGGAACCTTTACCTAAATAATGGTTATTGTATTTGGTAATCATTTCTCTATTTTTATGTTGTGTAGCTAAAACCACAATTCTTGGGTGGTGATCATGTGATTATTTGCTTAATTTACTTATGTGTATTGTTTTTTAATGATCATTTTTCTTTTTTAATGTGGGTTTAATCATTAGTTGTATTTTAATCTATGGATCGTATTTGCAAATGCGATCCTAGTATAGAGTTCTTGGCTTATTTGAGAAAGATGTTTTGGAACCAAAACTTTTGATTAATAATTGTAGGTATTGGGTTGATTGGGTTTAGCTCATTAGAGTGAATTCTAAACACAATTCTACCTATATATCATGAGATAGTGTATATATTAAGGTTGTGGACTGTTTATCTTGTTAAGCTTGTCGATGTTCGAGAGAAATCACCTGAATCGTAATAGTTGTTCAAGAGAATGCTATTGCACTCAAAGCCTAGCCTACCCATAATGATTCGACAAGTTATTGTTTAATGTCAATTACCCATATTGCATAATTAGCTTATAATCGATCACATCCCGAGAATTCCTCTTTATTTTATTACTTGCTCCATATTTAATTGTTATAGCTATTAATTGCAAATACAAATCCCCACAATCTGACATTCATTGTCACCCTTTTAGTTTTGTTCATATGTTTTCAATAATTTCTATTCCTATAAGTTATTAGACCACATTTGTACTTCATAATTTAATTTGAACATGTACCGCTCCCGATGGGTTCGACCCCATTTGTTGGGTTTTATACTTATTAACGATCGTTTACACCTAGAATTGTATGAGGTGTACTTGAGAGGTTAATCAAAATGGCATCACTACCGGGGAGTGGTATTGTTTAGAATTCTATTATTGAAGTTGAATTGTGATCTCTTTAGTTGTAGTTGAATCGACTTACTTTTGTTTTTGTTTGTGTTGTTTGTGTTGAACAGAGGAAGAGATGAGCATAAATGGGAGTAATGGTAAGCAAGTGGGCCACCAAGACGATATTAGAAATATGAATGATGTAAATGACCAAATTCAATTGAGTGGTATTGGTGAAATACGTCTACCTCCTTTTGAGGGGAATGATGTCTTTCATGTTACTAGCACAATGCTACATCTCCTCAAAATGAAGTGAGTATACGGAGGGCTGGCTCACGAAGACCTCCATAAAAATATTCAGAACTTCGTGGATGCTTTTGGTCCGTTCTCGTTCAAGAACATATCACAAGAATCAGTCCGTCTAAGTTGGTTCCCATTTTTTTTTATATGTGAAGCGACTAAATGGTTGGCTGAATTACCAAGGGACTCTATCACCTCTTGTGATGAAGTGACCACAACCTTCAATGTGAGATTCTTTCCCCGTCAAAGATGATGACTCTCAGAGATAGCATACAAGGTTTCAAATGGTTGGAATTTGAACCAAGCCACGAGAAGTAGCTGAGATTTAAGAAGTCGGCACTTCAATGCTCGACTCGTGGAATTCTAAACAACGTGTTGCTACAATACTTCTATAGGAGTCTTGACTCAGTGAACAAATGAGTTGCCGATAAACTTGTTCTCGGAGGTATAATACAATAACCCTATGAAGTAGCGTCTCAAATCCTTGATTGCATGACCAAGATCAATAGAGCATGGTACACTCGTGAGGACCAAGTGTCTCCTCTCAATTTTAGGATGACAATAGATCAGATAAAGAAGGATTAAGAGAGAGACCAAAACATGGGGAAAATGATGACCCAACTGGATATCTTGGCTAAAAATATGATGGGTAGTGGTGTGAAGAGTGTAAATGTTGTTGGTGTTAGTGGAGTAAACCTCGATGAAGCACATTTTGACGCATTGTATAATGAGTAAGTGAAGTTCCTTGCAAATCAAGGAGGAGGTTTTTGTTCCAACAATCAAAAGTCGGGTAGAAATCTGGGTTGGAATAGAGATGTTGGATGGAAAGATCGTGATAGAGAATGGCGCGATCATAATGCTACTTGGAAGGAAAGAGAGGGTTACAAGGACAGGTACGTTAAACCCTATGACCAACAAAAGCCCTTGTAATAGAAAAATATCCGTACAGAAGACATTTTTTCACGTAGTATCAACAAAGTTGAAGGGCTAGACAAAGTGTTGAAACAGATGAAGGAGGATGTCTCAACTCTCAATCAGAAGTTTTGTTCTCACTCAGTCTCTATTAAATGGCTGGAGACATAAATAGGTCAAATCTTGACTCATTTAAATCCAAGACCAAAAAGAGGGTTTCCTAGTGATACATTGGCAAACTCTAAAAATGAATCTTGAATGGGTATTTCCGTTGTGGAACGACATTAAATAAGACATTTCTTGGGAGGAAACCCAAATTTTTGATGCTTTACTTTTGTTTTTGAATAACAGGTGTTGGTTTTGCAGATTGAAAAGTGAAAAGTGTTGAAAAATAGGAAATTAGGCTAGGCAAAAGTCCTGTCGGCAATTCTCCGAAGAGGTCGGCAAGCCCTGACTTGGACCATCGTAGGAACCGCCCAGCTTGATGGGGAACTCTATAAAACTTGACGAGCAAAAGGCTCAGTCGGCAACTCACCGAACAGGTTGGAGAGCTCAACTTGTCCGTCGTTTGAAGCCCCAAATTGCTAGGAGTTTTGTAAAACTCGGCGAGCTAAATGACTACTCTACGCATCACCGAGTGGGTCAGGGAGCACTACTTATACCCTCGATTGGAGTGCGAACTAAAAGGTTTTTAAGTCCAAACGGATTAAAATTTCAAAATGCTTCATCTTCTCCCATCTTCAACTTCCATATCCTCTCACCCGATATTATATCTTAAATATTGTCACATTTTACTTCCGTTTCATTTGAATATTTTCTCGCATTACTTTTTGATACTTTGTCGCCTATCAATACAATCTCTTTTTGGGCATAAAGGTTGGTTTTCTGAACCCCAAACTCTATTTTTCGTTGAACTAGAATGCACTTGTTAATGTGTTGTTAATATTTTTGGGTAATATGATTTATTCGTTGTTTCATTGTTGGATTGCCCATCATTAATTGATTTAGTGCATAATTGAGCATAAATGAATGATTCCCGTGTCTTTGCTTGATGAAATTAGGTATAAATTGTTGAGTTGTGTTGGTGTTGTGTTGGGTTTAGAGGGGTGAAGTTTGAGTAACCCCCGATTGTGCGGAATCTCGCATTTTCCTGAATGAGAGAGCGGTTGATGTTATTCTTCAGGGCAAAATACGCCACATGGCTAATTTTGGCAAAATTAGGGGAAGTCTGAGTACCCCGAAAACATGGGTGGTATGTGTATTGATTGAATTTCATAGTGTAGGTGCTTAATTTTGTTTTCTGTGGTTGCGGGCTTGATTTTGAATTGAGAGGTGAAAAACTGACATGTTGGGCCATTTTGCGAGCTGAGTCGACCTTGCCTAGTGGTTCGGTGGTTCACCAAACACCCTCTAGATCGCCTTTAATTTCCTTAGATTGGTTAGTTTGATTCTTTAACTTTCAGCGATATGCCTCAGCTCGCCGAGTTCACTCGATGACTCACCGAAAGTCCTTCCTGATCGCCCTTTAGCGCCCCTAATCCATAAAATACACTTTAACTTTTGGCGAGCTACTTTAGTTCGCTGAATGATGTCGGGGATGCGCCGAAAGGCCCTGGACATTGACGACAAATTCTAAATTTGGAAATATTTGCGCTATAACTTTCGGCGAGCCCGATCTGGCTCTCCAAATTAATTCGGTGAGTCTTTCATCAAATTCTTCTCTGACATTTTTCTGAAACTTTTTCTAATGTTTTTCTATATTGTTTGCAGGAATGGATAGAACTAATAAAACTTGTAGAGAGATGCGGCCCCAAAAGCAGGCACATGAGGTAGTGATCGATGACGAGGCAATAACCTTCAATGTCAAGAAGCTCCCTCCAAAGGGAGGCAAGGGTAAGGGAAAAGAGATCGTACTTGTGCTTCCGGAGGAGGCAAGCTCAGACAGTTAGGGGGTCTATGAGACTCACCTCACCACATCAGACGGTTAGGGGGACCCACATGATTCTCAAGCTTCTATCTATGAGCATGAGGATGATCAGCTGCTACAGTCCCGACAAGCGAAGCTACGCTCCAAATATCGTCATGATCCATCTAGGATTCTGAAGACAACCCCTCTAGCTTCAGCTTCAGTGCCTCCTCCGACATAAATGATGGCTCTAGATCCACAAGTTTAGGGTCCTCCTTCTTGGTCACTCAACCAGTTAAAGGCCGAGGGATTGAGGACCATCTTAGAGAAGAAGATATTATCCATATATGATGTGGTGGACACGTATCCAGCTATGTGGGACACTCTTATGTTACACATATTTGACATCTTCACCATGCCCTGTGTCCCATACATTTCCACTTGAGTCCAGGAGTTCTACGTAGCCTATAGTGACTTTGTGCCTCAGGGGAAGAAGAAGGCTAGTACCTTAATACTAGTGGACTTCATGGTGGTTCGAGGAAAAAAAGGTCAATCCAACAGTCATGATATAAATGGAGTATTCGATCATGCCTCCAACTTTATACATGAATACCAGAGTATGATCACAAAAAAGACTCTGGAGGATTTAAAAGTTTGGTTTGCCCTCCTGCTTTATGACACCACCCCGAGGTGAATTGAGGCCAGAGTACCGATACAGAAGAAGGAACTCAATGTAGCTGCTAGATATTTGTTTAGGTTCATCAGCAGCACTATCATGGTGTTGAGGTACAAGCAGAGACATACATCGCTTCTATTCTTGGTGTTGATCATCGAAATATGCAAACGGGCTCGAGTTACACAAGATGAGAAGAGGGATGTCGAGGTTACAACCACATCTTCTACCGACATCCGATGTATAAAGGTCGAGTCTAAGCGGGATGAGGCTAACAAGAGGAGGGCAGCCCCAGTTGTCACATCTCCGGAGGTTGATATTGACATGATTCCTTCAGAAGCAACCATGACTACTCCGGCTACTGAGTCGTCAGGTACTTCTAGCTCCATTGCTTCTGCAACTCAGCATCCTTCTGCTGCTCCCTTGTCCCCTAGATATGTTGCTCGCCTCTACTTTTAGGCTTCCAATCACCCAGGCGATGCTCTATAAGATAGGGAATTTAGCCCAATCCATCGATGTTCATGCCTACCTCCCAGTTAGAGGTTGTTATTTTTGTGATGATTGAGAGAGCCATTGTTTCTGCGTTGACACCCCTCTGAGTTGAGATTGATAGCCACAAGTTATCCCTGGATGCCCTGAATATAAGAGTGGCACAGTGTGACAAGGGAAAGGGATCCATTGATCAGGTGACAACTTTGAAGGCCGACATTACTGAGTTGAGGCATGATGTGGACCGTCTAATGTCCACAGATGTTACTTCATTATTTGGTACTGTGGAGATCCCATAGAGCCCGAGCACTGATGTTCCAGCTTATTCTGATATGTTACCAGCTACCACTGGAGATGTGGTTAGAGGTGATGAGGTTGTTGTAAGGTCTAAGCTGAGACTGATGAGGAACAACTTGGGGTTCGTGAGGAGGCTGTCTATGAGAACCTGGCTGACTTGGAGGGTGCCATGTATGAGACACCTAGACAGGCCTCCCTGAGATGTTTGGATGGTGAGCTCCACTGTATATAAGGATGATGTGATATCCGGTACTATGCCTAGATTAAGAGTGTCTTGATAGCTGAGATTCTGGGCACTGATGCCCAGATAAATGGAGCGACGGAAATTCAGACTTCACCCAGGCTTAGCCTCGAAGGATGACCCTTCCCCTCCCTCTTTGTTGTTCTTTTTAGATTGATTTGATTGTTAGTTGCATTTGAGGACAACGTCTTTCATTTTGTTTGTGGGGTGAAGTATTTCCATACCTACCTTTTTAGTGTTGTTTTGTGCATACTTTCTCTTTTTGTGAATATTGGAGCTCATTGGTTTTGATAAATATCTTGATTGTTGTATTGCGGTTGTTCTTAGCTTGTGGCCCATTGTTTTGATTTGAATGCGGTATTGAACCAATTTTAAAAAATTTGTTGCCACCCCTTGTTTGTGTGAATGTAGATGTGGTTGTACAAATTTTAGTGTGCCAATTTGACACTATGCCTCTTTGTGGCCAACCTTGTGAGATGTGTGAACCTTGTTTTTCACCCTTTTGAGCCTATCCTTTTCTTGAAAGATACTTGAGCAACTTGGACCTCTTTATCCCATCACCCATAACCTTCATGAAGTAATGATTTTTTTAATAGCTAAGCCTAAGTTGTAATGTAGTTAAAAAGAAGGAAAGTCAAGAAATTTGAAGATTCCCCCTTTGATGGATTGTTTTGATATAGATGGAACCCCTCCACGTAGAAAAAAAAAAGAGAAAAAGAGGAAAGAAAAAAATACCAAAAAATAAAAAAAATTGTGAAATAAAGTATGTGAAAAATGGGGTATCCGGTGATTCATGTTGAGTAGAATAATGGGGTAGAGTTTGAACATGCTTGAATGTGAAAGAGAATGAAAAGAATGATTTTTAGGCCATACTTCATGATGGTAGAAGTCACTAAGCCTAAATGACCATACCTTTACACTCAGCTCCGCTACAAGCCTTGAAAAGACCTTTGTGATCTTTAGTGAGCTGAAACGAATGTTGATTGAAAAATAAGAGCATGCCTGTGGGTGGAGTCATGCAAGTGTTCATCTTTCTGAGTGTGAGAGTTGTATTTGATTCTGGGACTTTAAATTTTTGAGAATTTTTTTGTGATTATGGAATCATCTTTGTTGTGAGGGCATTTCAACCTTTGTTGAGCTTGAACTTGCGTTTGAAGCAAGCATTTTGAGCTTGACAGCAGTTGATGATGGTGAGTCACAATTTTACACTTTAAGTGACCAATTGATCATGGTATGAGTAGTTTGAACCTTGTTGAGTGCATTCATGTTGAGTCTTATGCAACACTGTTTGTACACATCCTTATTGAACTGTTGATCTTGAGTTTTACTTGAGGAAAAGAAAAAGTTTAAGTTGTGGGTATTGATGAATCTGAGATTTCAACTCATTTAGTGCTTTGTTTTAATAGTTTTAGTGTCCTCAAATGCCTAATAGTTTTTTTTTTTTGTCAACTGGTAACATTTTCCATTCAACCAAAATTCTCCATACAAACCAACCAGCTCTTTTTGGACTTAGAGCTAGCTCTCATAGTCACTTGTGACACAATTGAGTTAATTCAAAAAGAAATCTACCAATTATAAATGAACGAGCATCTAATTAGGATATCCTATCAGTTGATGTAAATGAGGCTTCCATTTGCAGTGCCTTTGTCCTTCAATATGTACCTGTACAACTATTTCCTTCAGTCTCTGTTTTGTGCTTCCCTTCTTGGCATTAAACCTCCGATTGTTTCTTTCAATCCAAATATTGTATATAATTGCTGCAAAACAGAATCCCAAAATTTCAGCTCTTGGTCTACTATTCTTGACCCTACTGATCATCCATTTGACTTCATATTCCCAGCTGCCTACTTGTCTGTGATATCCTAACCATTTCAGCATTGCTTTCAATACATATGAGGAGTAAGGGCAAGCATATAATAGGTGATCAAAGTTCTCTATATGACCAGTATTGCATAGAACACAGTTTGGATCCGCTTGTATACCCCATTTCAAGACTCTGTCTACAGTGGAAAGTTTCCTCTGTAATGTCATCCACAAGATGAACTGGTGTCTTGGCATCATACCTTTGACTTGAACCAAGTGTTTCCACTCAACTTGAGGATATTGAGGTCTAAGTGTCACATAGTTGTTCTTGATGCTGGTTTCAGGCTTCTTCCTTCCTCCAGTTGGTCCAGCATTATCTTTATACCATGTCCTTGCATAAAATATCTTCCTTATAATCCAGCATGCCTGCTATGGAGTGGTCATTGAATATAGGTCTTTTCTTTTAATGTAGAAAGTATGGATCCACACTATCCACAACTTGTCCTCAAATCGCTTCTTTCCATTTTTTGAACCAAATTTGAGCAACACCTTTAAGTTGATAAGCGTCCAACTCTGCCTTTTCCACCGGTGTCACTCCCATGATCATCAAAACCTTGTAAATATAATCAATGAACTCTTGATTATCTTTCTCAAACTTAGAACCATCAAACTCAGGAGGATTCATTTTACTGAAGTCCCTCAATCTCTATGTTGTTGTACCCACATTTGGGTTTATGGAAACCTCAACCTCCCTATTGTCTTGGGCCATCATGGATTGGGCCAACACTTAAAAAGCAGCCCTAAACTCTACATAAGTCACTTACTCTTCCAAAGGGTCGATCGGAGCTTGACGGTCTTAAGGAGCTTAAGGAGGAGCTTCTTGTTCCACATTCTCCCTCACATTCCTTCTAGCATAAGCTCTTCGAGTAGCCATATCATGTACAACATCGGATAAGGATTATAAGAAAGGCCTTATTGAGTTAACTCTATTGCACAACTTTAAAGTGATGAAAGAAGACAAGTTTCCTAATCATCTTGTAGCCTTTCATTCAAAAGTGTGGTGCGCTTCACACTCATTAATAAGACTCTACTCGACGTGGCTTATAAGACAGCCTAGGACTATTTTAAACCTTGTGCTCTGATTACCATGTTTGTCACGATGCAGGGGTACACCCTAGACGTAACATGGCGTATAGGGCCCCGAGAGGTCCCATACAAGCTACTTAGCATTCATTATATAAGAAATGGAACAAAATATGTAAATACAACATTTCAAGTCCAAAAGTTTTATCAAAGTAAAGTGGAAGTCTAAAACACTTGTCTCAATAGCCATCTTATACAATAGAATGAAATTAGGCCTATCCCATACGTCATGTCCAAAATTGAAAAATAAGAGAGAAACTAAGAACAATAAGAATTCGTCCTTGAAGCATGAGTAGTCACCAAAGATCGGGAATTTCTCAAATCAACCTCTAGCCACGAAACAGAGAACCCTTACAGTCAGACCCTACATTTGGGTAAAGGTAGGCAACAATATGCGTTAGTACAAAACAATGTACCAAGTATGATATCTATACATAAAAGAATTTAAATCATGCTTAAAAGTGACATTTTCATAAGTATGCAATGATGAAGCTAAAATATGTATCTTGATAGTTAGACACCATAAGTCATCAAACCATGATCAATGCAAGTGAACATCATCTAAAGAAATACTTACGATACTTCCTTGAAGTAACCTTGGTTCATCATAACTTTGCTTATTTTCTTAAATTGTTCTTAGTATCCATGGAAGGGCATGTCATCTTGTCAATCCAAGCTATGTCATTATCCATAGATAGGTACAATTAAGTAACCGATCAAGGCTAGGTCTTATTAGAATAGCTCCTAAGATATTTGATTCATAGTTTAGTTGAGAAAGCCTTTCAACCCTAAGTATCCTTTATGTGAGAATGTCCTTTAACAAATCATGCTTTAATATGTTTATGAGAAATCGTTTGAACAACACAACAACAATTATCTTCATTGATACTTTACTCTCAGAGAATCTGTAAAACTTTTACTTAAATCTCATCGGAATACGCTTAATTCATACTCTCTTCTTTCATAATTCAAAACCCACATTACATCATCATAATTTGAAAACATGGGATTTACATGGGTTCATATGGAACTCATCATAAAATCATAGTATTTCATCAATTCATTCATATGAGATAATAATTCAATAATTTAAATCAATAATCAAGAGAACTCATGGAATTTGAAAAGAATCAAGTTAATGAATTAATTTGGGGTTAAAATCACTTATATAGGGATCTTAGGCATAGGCAAAACGACATATTATTAAGATAAAATAATTAGGCAAAGACCCAATTTATAACTATTGACCCACCATCTACGGGCCTTTATCGATGGACTGTGGTCTGACCGACGGTCCGTCCTACTTTTCTGTCATTTAGCATCAGAAGTTAAGATTTGAGGCCATGGTCCACGGACCGTGGAACCAACGACAGTCAGTTGGTCCCGGTCGTGGTTCGTGATCCTCTGAACTTGTTAGGTGGTCGATCCTCGGACCAGACTTGGTTCAGTCCTGGGACCGTGGTTGTCCCCCGTCAGATGGAACCAGGAAATTCAGAAAGCTGCCAATTTGCCCTTTCTCGAATCTAATGTGTTACAGTTAAAATTTTCAATCACCTCAATTTTAGCTTGATCAACTTGAATTCCTTATTTGGATATCCGATGACCAAGAACTATGTTTTCTTTTACCATGAAATAACACTTCTCTAAATATATCACAAGATTGCAGTTTTCACAACGTTTTAGTAATTACCTAGATGGGCAAAGCAATAATCAAATGAGTCACCAATAACAAAAAATTCATCCATTAATACTAATTTCACGTATCAGGACACTTCATCCAATTCTAAGTGTCAGCGATCGTTAGTCAGTATAATAACCCAACTAAATAAGTTGGGGTCGAATCCCATATGGAGTGGTACGTGTTTGAGATTTAATAGGAAAGTGTGAATCTGATCAAGTCAATCATAGGAATAAAGGAGGTAAACTTTCTCTCGAAGAATCTGCCCCGAATCAAGTTGGTTTCTCTCGAACACCAACAAGCAGGAAAATAAGAACAACCTGCGCTTTAGTCCATTCACTCGCTCGAGCTGAATGTCTAGAAAAGTGTTTAGGATTCACTCTCTCGATATGAACCCATAACAACCCAATACCCACAGACCATCAATCAATAATCTTGGTTTTAAAACATCTCTCTCGAGCAAGCCAAAAACACGAAGGTAGATCTGCATTTGCAACTACAATTCTTTAAATTAAACCACAATTACTAATTGAAATGACTTCTAAACAGCATTTAGGCTAAAATCACATAATTACACCCCAAGAATTGTGGTTTTTGCTACACATCATAAAAAGATAGAAATCATTAGCAGCTTGTGTTTCCATCATCTAGGTAAGATTAATTTTGTCTTTACAAAGGTCAATTTTGAAGAATCACAAAGACCCACTTCCAATTTCTCTAAAATGGAAAACTTCAATTCTTCAAAGCTAAGGAAAATATTTTTCTCTCAATACTCAAAGTTCAAAATAAAAAACTGATTAAAGAAAGAGAAAAGATTGATTATAAACTAAATATTCAAAACTGTATTTATAGTCGCCAAAAATGTGTTACGAAGATCCAGTCGGCAAAGTAAGTCGGGCTCGGCGATCCGCCTTTTGGTCCATTCCATCGCCTTCTTGCCTTGGCCTTCAGCATTCTCAAGTTCTGTAACTTTTGGTGATCCAACACTGCATCACGGAACTACTCAAGATCCACCGACTACTCCTTTGTCTCGCCGACTTGGTTCTTTCCTTCAGGGCTTGGCACACTGGAACTTTAGGCGAGATAATAGACATTCGGCGACTCACCCAATGTAGTAGGCGATCACCATGTCTTTTTTTCTTCGTTCTTTCAGCTGCCTTGTTCCTTTTTGCACATTAGTGTCCATGCTTTGTTCCTCAATCCATATACCTGAAAATCAAGTGTTTATCATCAGTTATTGGCACAAAACAAGCTTCTGAGGATACTAACTCACTATAAATAAGCCCTAAATGAGTCCAAATCTTGGACTCATCAACACCCCCAACTTAAACTTTTTCTTGTCCTCAAGTAAAACTCAAGTTCAGAAGTTCAAAAAGGATGTCTCAAACAGTGCTACACAAGACTCAATCATGAATGCACACAACAAGACTCAACTTACTTATACACCGATCAATTGTGTACTCAAGGATTCAAGTTGTGACTTATTATTATCAAAGATTCTCAATTTCACAATACTTGCTTCAAAAGCAAGTTCAAGCTCAACAAAGATGCTCAAATGCCCTCACACAAAGAATGATTCCATATTCACACACTATTCTTCAAAATTTATAGCTTCGAAATCACAATCAAAACTCACACTCACAAAGATGAACACAAGCATGACTTCACCCATAGGTTTTCCCATGTTTTCCAACCAACAATTGTTTCAGCTCGCTCAAGATCACAAAGGTATTTTCAAGGCTTGTAATAAGGATGAGTGGAAAGGTATGATCATTTAGGCTCAATGGTTGTAATACCCACGAAATGTGGTATGAACAATTCTTTCTTCACTTTTCTTCATCATTTTCACTCATGCTTCAAAGTCACCCCATTATTTACTTTCATGGTCTACCAGACAACCCTTTTTTTTTTGCATTTTCACAACTTTATTCCACAACTTTTTCATTCTTTTTCTTTTTCATTCTTCTTTTATTTTAATCTTTTTTTTATATGGAGGGGTTTCATCTTTTTCACAACCAAGGATCAAAGGGGGACTTCTTTGCATTTCTTTATTTGCCTTCTCTTTTTACCACACCCCCAACTTAGGCTTTTGGCCTTAGGTGGCTGTTCAAACAAACAACAAATCATGAGGATTATGGTTAATTGATAAAGAAAGGTCACAATTTGCATCAAGTTTCTTCCAAGAAAAGGGCTAAGGCTCAAAGGGTGTTCAATCACGGTTCACACATCTCACAAGGTAGGGAACAAAAGAGGTTTAATGTCAATTTGTTTCATTCTTCTAAAATTATTGCCTAAGATCATTTCAAGAGGTGCCTCACTTAGTCAACTGGACTAACGGAGAAAATTCTAGGTGTCATCATAGATGGTTCATGGTATTCTCATAACACACGACATTGGCACCAAATAAGAAACAAGACTCTACACTTTTGCTAGTGTGCAATGTTCATCACAAGAGACTCATTTGATAACCGGCTAGTCACAACGAGATGCAAAGAGTTCACATATTGTCTACGCAACTTCATTTGGCCTCATCGTAGCCACATATTTATTTTTGTTCGATTATGAGCACTATTCAAGTCATCGGTATTGATCAAGACCAAAATCAAATTTGCAAAAGAACAACCACATTCAACCCCAATCAAGAGGTGGCACAATTTTTTCGAAAAGGTCCAAAAATCATTTATAATTAAAACAAGGAGCCACAAGCTCAAACATCGACAAACACAGTACAAAACACAATCTGTAAATCCCAAAACCTAATGTATGAACAAAACAATAATCAGAAAAAGGTCAAGGCATCTGTGCCATGTGCAACACTCTGATCTTGGTAATTAGTGCCCGGAGTCACATCAACAGTACCAGATCCACTAGGAGCTGCCAAAGGTGTGTCTGCCAAAGATGTCTGCACAACTACATCTACCATGGCCTCTTCACTCTCTGTAGTGCCCACGTAACAAACCACCTCAGCAACACCAAGCATCTCCTCATCCGTCTCCACCTCAAACTTGGGATCAGCTACCTCCTCAGCTTGAACATCAGCTCTGATAGTAGTCAGAGGCATAGCTGGCTTAACTGGCACATCTGAGATCTCCACTATACAAAAAATCATATCTATGTCAATGGACTTCAGATGGTCCACATCTCTCCTTAGTGCAGCAATAGCAGCCTTTGGGGCCATTACCTCCTCAGTTGCCCTTTGGCCTTGCTCATACACCGTTATCCTTGCCGCAAGGGCATCAATGGTAGAACTCAAAGGTATCACGGCATCAACGGGGGCTGTCTGAATCAATCTCGGAATTGTGGCTTCAAGTCTGGCGGCTTGACGATCAACTGAATAGGCTAGCTGCCCTATTCGTAGCAACGTAGTCTAGGTGAGTGGACCATGGGAGGAAAGGGAGCAGTAGAGGTACTAGGCGTAACAGAAGGGGTAGCACTAGATGTACCTGAAGGCCCAGGGGCCGGAGTAGTAAAAGATGCGTCTGCAATGCATTTGTATCCACAACCTAGGAAGTATCAACCAGGGCTGCCTTCTTCTTCTCCGCCTCATATTTTAAGTACTCCGCCTCAATTCTCCGGATGTCGGTAGAAGATTTTGGAATCACGTCCACATCATTCTTCTCATCTCTAGGTACCCAAGCCCGTCTGCACAGCTCAGTGATCAATACCAGAAAGGGGAAGGAAGTCTGGCGCTGCTTGGCCCTCAGAAGCATCTCCTATTCAATAATCATCCCCAGATTCAGCCTCATCTTATCAATGATGCTACCCAGACAGGCTGCCTTGGCGTGGCGGAGAATCGACTCGTTCTAAGATGGCATAATGGTATTGCTGATGAAGCAAAACATATACCCCGCTTCTTTATTGAGGTCCTTCTTTTCAATGGCTGCCCCGACCTCAAGCCAATTGGGAGTGCCGTCTGGTATCAGTGGAGCCATCCACTTCTTCATGTCTTCTAATGCTTTTGTCTTGATCTTTTATTGATAGTCATCCTCGAGTCTCGTTGAACATTCTAGGACTATATTGATGGCAGCGTAGTCACACTGTACCTTTTTATCCCTGACAATCACATAGTCAACCGACTTGAATTTGGCTGCCGACTTCTTCCCTTGTGGTATCAGGGCTCCGTAATTAAAGTATAACTCCCGGACCCAATTTGGAACATAAGGACCACAAGCCTTAGTGAACAACTAGTAATTGTGCGACTTGAGGCAACTCATTATATTCGGATACCTGTCATTAACTCCATCTGTGGATAGCCTCTTCTCCTCTATGATGGCTACTACTCCCTCAGCTTTAGTCTGTTCATAGACAGGGGATGAGGACTGTGTACTAGTGGTGCAAGAACCACAGCCTGTGACGGAGAAGGAGGAGAGGTAGTGGTGGCCTGGGGAGTCCTTATCCTAGATGGATCATTCATCCTCTTGGAACACAGCTCCACTCTCTAGGCTGCTAATAACTCATCTTCAGGCTCAGAAGTTGCAGCCTGACGCTCCTGGGGCACACCCTTACTCTCAAAAGTAGTGAGGTGAGTGGAATAGATACCATCACTGTCGGAGCTGGCCTCCGGTGATACAGGCGCATGAGCCTTGCCTTTTCCCTTGCCTTTCCCACCAGTTGTGGGAAGTTTGGTAGCCATAGCCTTAGATGCAGATGCATCCTCATTTATTGTTATACCCTTAGCCTGCTTGCGGAGCAACATGTCTCTACCGGCCATTTTTTGTCTAGCAATGTCTGCAAAATTTTCAGAAGGAGTTAGAAATTTTTCAAACAAGGTTGCAGAAAAATAGTTGCAGACAGACTCACCGATCCGGTTGGCGATTCATAGAATCTCTTTGGCGAGCTAGATCGTGCCTATCGAAAGGATTGGCTCAAAAATTCCCAGAATATTTTCATGTCGCTGATGAAATGGGCCTTTCGGCGAAGCCTCGATAGCATTCGGTGAGCAAGAACAAGCCCGCCGAAAGTTACAGTGCATTTTAGGGGAAAGGGGCGCAGAAAGGGAGATTAAGAAGGACAATCGACAAGTCACCGAGTTCATTCGGCAAACTCAAGCTCCTCCCCAAAAGTTACAGAACCCACAATCAATCTTAGCATGAAATTATAGGTGATATGGGGAGATTCGGTGAACCACCGAGTGGTTCGGCGATCTCGACCCAACTCGCAAAACTGCCTAACGTGCCTACTTTCAACCCATACTTCCAAATTCAACCCCGCATTTCCCGAAAACAAAATCAAAACATGAAATCTTTCAATTAAGCCTAGAACCATACTACCCATGCCCCCGGGATACTCAGACTTCTCCCGATTTTGCCAAATTTGGCCATTTGACGACTTTTGCCCTTAAAAATGACGTCAACCGCTCCATCATTAGGTAAATTACAGTTTTTTGCACAAATGCAGGTTACTTAGACTACATCTAACTAGAACCACAACATTTACGCAATGCCCAACAATTTTAATCACCTTTAAGGAACAAAATATTCGTGAAATTAACAATCAATAATTTTAGGCAAGATATTCGAATTAAAACAAACAATCAAGCATACAATTCTGATCAGAGAGGCCCAGTACACATCACTCAGATAAAAATCATTGAATAAGAGTAAAAAACTCTAATTATAAATTCGAGGTTTGGAAAACCAACCTTAGAAGCCGAATAAACAAGTTGTAAAGCTAGCGGGCAAAGAAATCCAACTCCTAACACAAACTTGAGGACTAAAATGCGGTAACAACACAAAAATAAAGAAAAATATAGTGTGGGTGTGAGTTTGGTAAGTTTAAAAGTAAGGGAATGTGAAAGATTTTGAACTTTTGAACTTTTGGCCTTTAAAAACCGTCAATATCTCGCCCATTCGGCAACATAAGTTTTGGTCGTTGACCCACTCGGTGACACGCTGAGTGGGAACTTACCTCGCCGAGTTTTACATGACCTTCAGTTAATGTGAGGGTCCAAACGGCGGAAAAAGTCATGATCGCCGACCTGGTCGGCGGTTTGCCAATTTGCGCCTGGACTCACCGAGTTTTATAGACTTTAATTTCAAAATTCCTTGGGTCCAACGGCGGTCTAGGTCGGGCTCGCCGACTGGAATTTTTGCTCGCCAATCTACACCTTTCAACACATTCCACACTTTAACATGCACAATCAACACACCATTATTCCAAAATCAAAAGAGAGAAAATAAAACTTGGGTTGCCTCCCAAGAAGCGCCTTAGTTAACGTCGTGGTAAGACACAAGTCCCCACTTAGGTTTCATTCCGTGTGTTTTCTTCAGTGTTACAAGGAAACCCCTTTTCTGGCTCTGGGTAGAGACAAGACATCACTTGGTCCATTTGGGACTCCAGTAGTTGGATGAATATGGCATGAGAGGTTGTCATCTGATTCAGCATCAAGACATTCTCTCTTATCTCTCGCAACACTCTGTCGTGTTCTTCTACTTTGTGACGAATGAGCGAGAGTACCTCCTCTATTTGTCCACTCTCATGCTCCTTTATACTTCGATGCTCGTGAGGGGGAATGTACCTGTCTTTTCTTTGGTACATTACTTCCAGTTCCTTGACCTTTTTTGCCAAGATATCCAGCTAACCCAACAATGTAACCAAGTCTTGGTCCTTCTCTGTCTCCTTGTTGGTATTGGTCACACAATGAAGGATTTTGGCTGCAACTTCATAGGGTTGTCGCATCAAACAACCCGAAGAGAGCTTGTCAACCATGATTCTATTATCAATGATAAGACCCCTATAGAAGCTTTCTAGAAACATTTCATCTGGAATTCCATGAGTTGGGCACTGCTGCAATAAGGTTTTAAATCTTTGCCACAACTCAAATATGCTTTCACCCTCCAATTTCTTGAAAGTTAGGACGTTATCCCTATGTACCATCAAACTCAAAGGAGGGTGATCCATTGGGTCACCGTTGCTATCAGATATGCTTAATTTCTCTGCTAAGCAAGCTACACAAAAACCAAAACTGAAAGTAAGTAGATTCAACTATGATTAAAAAGAATAAAATTCAGCTTACCCAAAAATTATCAAACAACACCACTCCCCGACAGCGGTGCCATTTTGATTTCACGTATCAGGACACTTCATCCAATTCTAAGTGTCTACAATCGTTACTCAGTATAATAACCTAACTAAATGAGTTGGGGTCAAATCCCACTGGAAGTGGTATGTGTTTGAGCTTCAATAGGAAAGTGCGAATATGCTCAAGTCAATCATAGGAATAGACATTATAGAATAAAAACATAATTCAAATTAGGGGGTGACAAGAATGCCAAATAACTGGGTGCTTTTGGTTTGAAAATAGTAAATACAGCAGCAATGCACGATAAAAACTATGAATATGAGACGGGTTCTTGGGATGTGGTTCGATTATAGGCTAATGTAGATAAATGGGTAACTGAAATTATTCGACAATAACTGTATGTCAGTGACTAAGATAGACTATAGAGGAGGTAGACTTTCTCTCGAACAATCTAACCCGAATCAATTTTGTTTCTCTCGAACACCAACAAGCAGCAAAATAAGAACAACCTGTATTTCAATCTATTCTCTCTCTCGAGCTGAATGTGTGGAAAAGGGTTTAGGATTCACTCTCTTAAGCTGAACCCATAACAACCCAATACCCACAGACCATCAATGAATAATCTTGGTTTTAGAACATCTCTCTTGAGCAAGCCAAAAACACGAAGGTAGAACTACATTTGCAACTACAATTCTTTAAATTAAACCACAATTACCGATTGAAATCATTTCTAAACAATTAGCAATACCCTAAATCAACCCATAATAACATAATCACACCCCAAGAATTGAGGTTTTAGCTAGACATCATAAAAAGATAGAAATCGTTATCAAATTATGTTTCCATCAAATGGGTAAGATTAATTTTATCTTTACAAAGGTCCAAATTGAAGAATCTCAAAGACCCACTTCCAATTTCTCAAAAATGGAAAACTTCACTTCTTCAAAGCTAAGGAAAATATTTTTCTCACAATACTCAAAGTTCAAAATAAAAAACTAATTACAGATAGATAAAAGATTGATTCTAAACTGAATATTCAAAACTTTATTCATATTCGCAAAAATGGTGTTACGAAGAGCTACTCGGCGAAGTAAGTCGTGCTCGCCGATCAGCTCGCCGATCCGCCCTATGGTCCATTTCATCGCCTTCTTGCCTTGTCCTTAAGCATCCTCAAGTTCTGTAACTTTGGGAGATCCAACATTGCATTGCGAAACTACTCGGCGATCCGCCGACCGCTCCTTTCTCTCGCCGACTTGGTTCTTTCCTTCAGGGCTTGGCAAACTGGAACCATTCGGTGACTTGCCCAATGGACTAGCCGATCACCATGCCTTCTTTTCTTCGTTCTTATAGTTGCCTTGTTCCTTTTTTCACATTAGTGTCGATGTTTTGTTCCTCAATCCATATACCTGACAATCTAGTGTTTTACATCAGTTTTTGGCACAAAAACAAGCATCTTAGGACACTAACTCACAATAAATAAGCCCTAAATGAGTCCAAATCTTGGACTCATCAACACCTCCAACTTAAACTTTTGTTTGTCCTCAAGTAAAACTCAAGTTCAGTAGTTTAAAAAGGATGTCTCAAAAAGTGCTACACAAGACTCAATCATGAATGCACAGAACAAGACTCAATTTACTTATGCAACGGTCAATTGTGCACTCAAGGATTCAAGTTGTGACTCACCATTATCAAAGATTCTCAAGTTCACAATACTTGCTTCAAATGCAAGTTCAAGCTCAACGAAGGTGCGCAAATGCCCTCACCCAAAGAATGATTCCATATTAGCACACTATTCTTCACAATTTATAGCTCCAGAATCACAATCAACACTAACACTCACAAAGATGAACACATGCATGACTTCACCCATAAGTTTTCCCTTGTTTTACTACCAACAATTGTTTCAGCTCACTTAAGATCACAAACATCTTTTCAAGATTGGTAATAGGGTTGAGTGCAAAGGTATGGTCATTTAGGCTCAATGGTTGTAATCCCCATGAAATGTGGTATGAACAATTCTTTCTTCCCTTTTTTCATCATTTTAACTCATGCTCAAAACTCACCCTATTATTTACTTTTCATGGTCTAATGGACACCCCATTTCTTTTTGCATTTTCACAACTTTATTCCAAAACTTTTTCATTCATTTTGTTTTTCATTCTTCTTATCTATTTCTTTTCTTTTTTTTTGTATGGATGGGTTCCATATTTTTCACAACCAAGGATCAAAGGGGGACTTCTTTGCATTTCTTTATTTACCTTCTCTTTTCACAACACCCCCAATTTAAGCTTTTGGCCTAAGTTGTCTATTCAAATAAACCACAAATCATGAGGATTATGGATAATGGATAAAGAATGGTCACAATTTGCATCAAGTTTCTTCCAAGAAATGGGCTAAGGCTCAAAGGGTGTTCAAGCACGGTTCACACATCTCACAATGTAGGGCACAAAAGAGGTTTAATGTCAAATTGTTTCACTCTTTTAAAATTATTGCCTAAGATCATTTTAAGAGCTTGCCTTACTTAGTCAACTGGACTAACTGGGCAAATTCTAGGTGTCATCATACATGGTTCATGGTAAGCTCATCACACACGACATTGGCACCAAATATCAAACAAGACTCCACACTTTCGCTAGTGTGCAATGTTCATTACAAGAGACTCATTCGATAACCGACTAGTCACAACGAGATGCAAAGAATTCACATATTGTCTATGTAACTTTATTTGGCCTCATTGTAGACGCACATTGATTTTTGTTTGATTATGAGCACTATTCAAGTCATCAGTATAGATCAAGACCGACACTCAAATTTCCTAAAGAACAGCCTCATTCAAACCCAATCAAGAGGTGGCACTAAAATTTTTGGAAGGGTCCAAAAATCATTTACAATTAAAATAAGGAGCCACAAGCTCAAACATCTACAAACACAGTGCAAAACGCAATACATAAATCACAAAATCCAATTTATGAACAAAATAATAATCACAAAAAGGTCGAGGCATCAGTGCCCGGTGCAACACTCTGATCTTGGGCATTAGTGGCCGGAGTCACATCGACAGTACTAGATCCACTAGGAGCTGCCAAAGGTGTGTCAGCCAAAGATGTATGCACAGTTGTATCTACCATGGCCTCCTCAGTTCCTGTAAGGCCCTCGTAAGAAACCTCCTCAGCAACCCCAAACATTTCCTCATCCGTCTCCACCTCAGACACAGGATCAACTATCTCCTCAACTCGAAAATTAGATCTGGTGGTAGCTAGAGGCATATCTGGCTCAACTGGCACATCTGGGATCTCCACCGTACAGAAAATCATAGACATATCGGTGGAATTTAGCTGGTCCACTTCTCTCCTCAGTGCAACAATAGCGGCTTTTAGGGTCATCACCTCCTCAGTGGCCCCTTGGCCTTGGTCGCACACAACTATCCTTGTTGCAAGGGAATCAATGGTAGCACTCAAAGGTGTCACGACATCAACGAGGGTTGTGTAAATCATGCCCGAAATGGTGGCTTCAAGTTTGGCGGCATGACGATCAGCAGAATGGGCTAGCTACCTCATCCGTAGCAATGTAGCCATTGTGAGTAGAGGTCGGGCAGCAACAATAGCGATACCAGATCTGGGAGGCAAGGGAGCAACAGAGGTACTAGGCATAACAGAAGGGGTAGCACTAGATATACATGAAGGCCCAAGGGCCAGAGTAGGTAAAGGTGCCTTTGTAGGTAATGCATTTGTATCCACAACCGGGGAAGTATCCACCGGGGCTACCTTCTTCTTCTACGCCTCATTTTTTAAGTACTCCGCCTCAATCCTTCGGATGTCTGTAGAAGATGTGGGAATCATATCCACATCCATCTTCTCATCTCTAGTTAGCCGAGCCCGTTTGTACAGCTCAGTGATCAATACCAAAAATGAGAGGGAAGTCTGGCGCTCCTTGGCCCTCATAAGCATCTCCTGTGCAATAATTATCCCTAGATTCAGCCTCGTATTATCAATGATGCAAACCAGATAGGAAGCCTTGGCGTGGCGAAGAATCGACTCGTTCTGAGATTGCATAATGGTACTGCAGATGAAGCCAAACCAATACCTCATTGGTACATTGAGGTCCTTCTTTTAAATGGATACCCCGACCACGAGCCACTTTGGAGTGCCGTATAATATCAGTGGAGCCAACCACTTCTTCATGTCTTCCAATGCTTTTGTCATGATATTGTATTGGCAGTCATCCTTGAGTCTTGTTGAACATTCTAGGACTGCATTGATGGCAGCATAGTAACACTGTACCTTTTTACCCTTGATAATCACATAGTCAACCGACTTGATTTGGCTGTCGGCTTCTTCCCTTGTGGTGTCAGGGCTCCGTACGCAGAGTAGAACTCCCGGACCAAATTTGGAACATAAGGACCACGGGGTTTAGTAAACAACTGGAAATTGTGCTACTTGAGGCAGCTCATTATCTCCGGATACCTGGCAATAACTCCATCTGTGGACAACCTCTTTTCCTCTATGATGGTCCTCAATCCCTCAGTCTTCAATTTGTTCATAGCCAGGGATGATGATCATGTATTAGTGGTGCCAGGACCACAGCCAGTGCGGAAGCAGGAGGAGGAGTAGTGGTGGCCTGGGGAGTCCTGATCCTAGATGGATCATTAATCCTCTTAGAATGTAGCTCCGCTCTCTGGGATGCTAGTAACTCATCTTGAGGCTCAGAAGTTGATGCTTGACGCTCCTGGTGCTCACCCTCACTCTCAGAAGTGGTGAGGTGAGTGTCATAGATACCATCAGTGTCGTAGCTGGCCCCCGGTGATGCAGGCACAGGAGCCTTGCCTTTTCCCTTGCCTTTCACACCAGTTGTGGGATGTTTGGTAGCCTTAGCCTTAGATGTAGTTGCATCCTCGTTGATTGTTATCCCCTTAGCTCGTTTGTGGGGCGGCATGTCTATACCGGCTACTTTTGGTCTAGCCATGTCTGCAAAAACATTAGAAGGGGTTAGAAATATTTCAAGCAAAGTTCCATAAAAATAGTTGCAGGTAGACTCACCGTTCCGGTTGGTGAGTCGTCGAATCTATTTGACGAGCTAGATCGGGCTAGTAGAAAGGATTGGCTCAAAAAAATTCATATTGGCGATGGGATGGGCCTTTCGGTGAATCAACGACAGCATTCAGCGAGCAAGAACAATGCCACCGAAAGTTACAATGCATTTTAGCGGAAAAGGGCGATCAAGAAGGACAATCAGTGAGTCACCGAGTGCATTCGGCAAACTCAAGCTCCTTGCCAAAAGTTACAGAACCCACAATCATTTATAGCATAAAATTAAGGGTGATATAGGGATAATCGCGAACCGTAGAGTGGTTCGGCGAGTTTGACCCAGCTCTCCAAACTGCCAAACGTGCCTACTTTCAACCCCTACTTCCAAATTAAATCCCGCAACCCCTAAAAATAAAATCAAAACATGTACTAATTCAATTAAGACTAGACCCATACTACCCATGCCCCCGGGATATTCAGACTTCTCCCGGTTTGGCCAAATTTGGCCATTTGACGATTTTTTCCCTTAAGAATGACGTCAACCGCTCCATCATTGGGCAAATTACGTCATTTGGCACAAATACGGGTTACTTAGACTTCACCCGACTAGACCCACAACATTTACGCAACACCTAACAATTTTAATCACCTTTAAGGAACAAAATATTTGAGAAATTAATGATCAATCATTTCAGGCAAGATATACGAATTAAAACAGGCAATAAAGCATACAATTACGATCAGAGAGGCCCTACACACGACACTAAGATAAAAATCTTTGCATAAGATTAAAAATTGCTAAATATAAGTTTGGGGTTTGGAAAACCAACCTTAGAAGATGAATAAACAAGTTGTAAAGCTAGGCGGCAAAGAAATCCAACCCCGAACACAAACTTGACGAAAAAAATGCGGTAACAACACATAAATAAAGGAAAATATAGTGCCGGTGTAAGTTTCGTAATTTGAAAAGTAGGCAATGTGAAAGATTTTGAACTTCTGGCCTTTAAAAACTGTACAGTTCTAGCCCATTCGGCGACATAAGTTTTGCTCGCCGACCCACTCAGTGACACGCCTAGTGGGAACTTACCTTGCCGAGTTTTAGAGGACCTTCAGTTAATGTGGGGTCCAAACGGTGGACAAAGTCGTGATCGCCGACCTGGTCAGCAATTCGCCAATTTTCTCTTGGGCTCGCTGAGTTTTACAGACTCCAATATAAAAATTCCTTAGGTCCAACGGCGGTCCAAGTCGGGCTCGCCGACCTTTTCGGCGAGTCGCTGACTGAACTTTAAACTCACCAATCTACATTTTTCAACACATTCCACACTTTAACCTGCACAATCAACACACCATTATTCAAAAACCAAAAGAAAAAGCAAATGAAACTTGGGTTGACTCCCAAGAAACCCTTAGTTAACATCGTGGAACGACACAAGTCCCCACTATTGTTTCATTCCTTGGGTTTCCCTTAGTGTTACAAGGAAACCCCTTTTCTTGCTCTGGGTAGAGACAAGACAGCACTGGGTCCATTTGGGATACCAATAGTTGGATGAACATGACATGAGAGCTTGTCATCTGATTCAGCATCAAGAAATTATCACTTATCTCTCACAACACTCTGTCGTGTTCTTCTACTTTGTAAAGAATGAGTAAGAGTACCTCATCTATTTGTCCACCCTTATGCTCCTTTATCCTTCGACACTCGTGAGGGGGAATGTACCTATCTTTTCTTTAGTACATTACTTCCAGTTCCTTGACCTTTTTAGCCACGATATCTAGCTGACCCAACAATTTAACCAAGTCTTGGTCCTTTTCTATCTCCTTTTGGGTATTGGTCACACAATCAAGGAGTTTGGCTGTAGCTTCATATGGTTGTCGCATCATACAACCCGAAGAGAGTTTGTCAGCCACGATTCTATTTTCTGGGATAAGACCCCTGCAGAAGCATTTCATCTGGAATTCCGTGAGTTGGTCACTACTGCAATAGCGCTTTAAATCTTTGCCACAACTCAAATATGCTTTCACCCTCCTATTGCATGAAAGTTAGGATGTTATCCCTAAGTACCATCAATATCAAAGGAGGGTGATTCATTGGGTCACCGTTGCTATCAGATATGCTTAATTTCTCTGCTCAACAAGCAACACAAAAACAAAAACTAAAAGTAAGTAGCTTCAACTATGACTAAAAACAACAAATTTCAAGTTAACCAACAATTCTCAAACAACACCACTGCCCGACAGCGGTGCCATTTTGATTTCACGTATCAGGACACTTCATCCAATTCTAAGTGTCTACAATCGTTACTCAGTATAATAACCTAATTAAATGAGTTGGGGTCAAATCCCACTGGAAGTGGTACGTGTTTGAGATTCAATAGGAAAGTGTGAATATGCTCAAGTCAATCATAGGAATAGACATTATCGAATAAACACATAATTCAAATTAGGGGCTGACAAGAATGTTCAATAACAGGGTTTTTTTTGTTTCGAAATAGTAAATACATCAGCAACACACGATAAAAACTATTAATATGAGATGGGTTCTTGCGATGTGATTTGATTATAGGCTAACGTACATAAATGGGTAATTGCAATTATTAGACAATAGTTGTATGTTAGTGACTAAGCTATAATATAGAGGAGGCAAACTTTCTCTAGAACAATCTACCCCAAATCAAGTTGGTTTCTCTCGAACACCAGCAAGCAGCAAAATAAGAACAACATATGTTTTAGTCCATCACTCTCTATAGCTGAATGTGTGGGAAAGGGTTTAGGATTCATTCTCTCGAGCTGAACCCATAACAACCCAATACCTACAGACCATCAATCAATAATCTTGGTTTAAAAACCTATCTCTCAAACAACATTTAGACTAACAATTAGCATTACCCAAATACTAAATCAACCCATAATCACATAATCACACCCCAAGAATTGGGGTTTTAGCTAAACATCATAAAAAGATAGAAATAGTTACCAAATTGTGTTTCCATCAACTGGGTAAGATTAATTTCATCTTTACAAAGGTCCAAATTGAATAATCTCAACGACCCACTTCCAATTTCTCAAAAATGGAAAACTTCAATTCTTCAAAGCTATGGAAAATATTTTTCTCTCAATACTCAAAGTTCAAAATCAAAAACTGATTAAATATAGATAAAAGATTGATTTTAAACTAAATATTCAAAATTGTATCTATAGTCACCAAAAATGTGCTACGAAGAGCCACTCGATGAAGTAAGTCAGGTGTCATGACCCGGGAGTACCCCCTAGACGTAACATGGCATACTTGACCCCGAAGGAGTCTCATATAAGCCTCTAGCATCATCATTACATAAGACATTGAAATAATGCGGAATTTAAAACTTTACAATCGAAGTTCAACTTCACATTTCATAAAACAAAGTAATAGGAAAAGTCTACACTTTTTCTCATACCACCATCTAAAACATAGGAATACAAAATTTCGGTCTTAGCCCTTATACATCAATAAAAGTCTCAACATGAGAGGTACAATAGAACTAGAAAATAGGAAATCTCGTCCTCAAACTTGAGAACTCACCACTACTTGGAGAAAGCAATCCAAGTCTTCTTCAAAGGCGAGAGTGAAAGTCCCCTAGCCGGAACCTACACTCATTAAGATATAGAAGGAGTAAGGGGTTAGCACATAATACACTCATTACAATAATAAGGAACCATCCCACAACAGCCTACAAAGTCCACTTGTGCAATGTAGGAGTGAAGTCCCATACCCCCACTCCTACTAAGTAAACTCACCAAGAGGTCATAGCATAGTCCATGTCTCATTCATTATCATTCATTTAGGGAAGAATAGCATAACTTACATAGACCATGTGAGCTACATGGAATCCGGTGTTGTGTAACACTACACCGAAGAAGGTGTCCTACTTGCCTAAGGTTGGACTAAGTGTATAACGTCTAGGTAGATCCACTAGCTAAGTCGTATGTTGGCACATAGTTATGGCATAAGAAGATTGCTTCTAGAAACCCACCCTATTGCATTGGTGGAGGGGCTTCCATCTCATGAGTTCACTTTGGATGGCCCTCACTATTGCATTGGCGGGAGGGCCTTTACCTCATTGTCCATATACACTCGGTGCTAAGCATTATCTCCCAAATTATACATAATTAAGTCTTGAATTTCATTTACATGTGTGAATGAATGCTCTATCCCTCATTCAATACAATCCATCAAAATAGCTCATAGATTCATTAAAGGTGAGAATGTACTTTCAACCTTAGAATCAACATTAGTGTGTGAGTAAGACTTTCACATTACGTTCATAGTATTTTCATGAGAATTCGACTTTCAATCAACACAATACATCATCATTATCCTAGACTATTCATGCATCATTAAGTATATTTGTAAGAGAAGATCAATACTTTCAACAATACCATACTTTACACATTAGTCATAGAAGATTTACTTTTTAAGTGAATCAATAGGTTATACACAACTTTCATCAACATGTACAAACCCTAGCAATTTGGCCCTTTTCAAGGTCATGAATCATGTCTCACAATTACACCTAAAGATACTACAATAGGCCTGAACAAAACAAGATTCAAAAACTAAATTAACATAGAAACAATTCATAGTAAGCATCTTGCATCAATACACCTATCACAATAATTGAAATTGGGGTTATGGGGGTGTTCAAGGGGAATTTAAAAATGAAAATCACCATTAAACATCAAATCATCCACAATATAATGCAATTAACATAATAAAATCGGTTTTAGGAAGAACCCATGGTTGGAATAGAAATCCTAGTTTTCGAATAATATTTCAATTTCGAAATCAAGAGTTGAAGGGCTCCATGGAGAAATATGATCCATGAATCAAAGTACCCATACCTTAATAGATGTTATCCCATGAAATTGGAGTGAAAACCTAGGAGCTTGAACACTAATCTTGAGCTTCTTCTTTGTTCTTCAAGGGAGTTTAGAGAGAGAATGTTTTGAGAGGGAAGTGGGTTTGCTTTTGAGTTGTGTGTTGTGAGGTGTTAAAGACTTGTTTTAATACTTAAAACTACTTTAATATACCTAAAACAACTTAAAATAACCGTCCCCCAACCTAACTTAATTAATTAAGGAATTACCAAACCACCCCTACCTTATGCCGAACCTAGGCAGTTTCCCAGACATGATCCACGAACCCCAAACCACGGAGCGTGGATGGGTCCATGGACCATCCTGACTAACCATGATTTGGTTCAGAGAGGGGTCAAGTGAGGCCTTGGTGAGGAGACTAAGTCTCAACTCACGAGAACATTCCACGTGGTATGAGTCGATCCACGGATTATACTTCACGCTCGTGGATTGGGGTTGTGGCTAGGCAATTTGGAGGGCACTTGGTAGAAACCAAGTGTTGACTCACGACCCCCACCAATGGGGCGTGAATCAATCTATGCCTCATAAGTTGCCTCTCGTGGATGAGGTTGTTTTGGACCTTCCCTTGGATCCTCCTCATGGACCCTTGGGGGGTCCTAGAGGAGTCGTGCCTTGATGTTTAGGCACTAGAACCATATTACTAAATTAGGAACATTATTTTAGGACCTTAACCTTACGCTTAGACTTCATTAGGCTACTAGACTACATGTTACGCTCTAGCTTAGGTCATTAGAAATATGGGGTGTTACATTATCTCCCCCTTGGGAACATTCGTCCCCGAATGTCGACCAAGACACCAAAACTAACTTAGGAACACTAGAGTAGCAGCCCATCATGCATGAAACTTCAAAACGTGTAAAAACCAAAATGCAATAATCACATCATGCAAATTTTCAAAGGAAGATACTTCAACTCCTTTTTCACAACATGGCCAAAGCAATACAAGAGAGTAGGAACTACTTTTACTAACTAAATATGCAAGCAACTCATTAATTCACATAAGCATGGGAGTAGTGGTGGCAAATGGGCGGGTTGGGTAAAATTTGGGCGGGTTAAAAATGGGTTGAGGAAAAATGGGTAACAATACAACCCGCCCATTTTAATATGGGTATAATATGGGCTGGGTAAAATACTAGTTATACCCATTTAAAGTGCATCAATTCTCCAATAGTTCTCTCATCTCCAAAAAAATGAGCTGGAACAGTTTCATAACTCTATTTCCACTCCATAGATAATGCATCTTCTCTGCATACTTTAGTTGATTAAAATGGACCCCAAAGTAAAGAAAATCACTTAGCAAAGTACCAATATAAAGTTAAAAAGAAAAATGTAAGAAAAGAGATGAGTGTTAACAGAAAGCAACTTTCACAAACTACTACAATTACACCAATTTCCTTTATTTTCAACACACTAGAAGTTAAACACATATATCCATTTGACGCTAAAGAAGTCCACATGTCTGAAGTCAAACACACTCTACTAGGAATCATTGAGAGCTCATTTTTGAGATATTCTTTTTCCCTATCATACATCTTCAAAATATCAGACTTGGCGGTATTTCTTGAAATGGTTTTCACAGTTGAGTTTAAGTATAAATGGATATCTGTATTTCCTTGATGTTCGGCAAAGCTAAAAGGATAATTATGCTTTAGAATCGCCACAGATACTTTCTCACGATAAATTGTTTGATCAATTGGCTTATGCTCTTGTCCTTTGTCTAAGTGTAAACTAATATGTCGTTTCAAATTTGAAGGTCCATAAACAAAGTCTACTATAAAGATCTTTTTACATACCTTACATTAAGCTTTAAACCTTTCATTTCTTGTAGAAGGAGGCAATTTCAGAAAACTTTTCCATACATCAGAAATCAATTTTTTTGCTCGTTTTGTAGTGACTGATGGACTAATCTCACAAGATTCCTCATAGACGTCTTCATTAGCCTCCATTGACATCTTTTCCTAACATGAATAACAATTTCATATACAAACAGCAAACCAAAAAAGATGCTAAAAACATGCAATTCCACATTCTGTTAAAAAAAAATCCAAACATGAAATTCAATATTATATATAAAAAAAGTATTAAACTGTAAAACTACATTCATAATTATTATAAATAAGGAATTATTTACAACAAATATAATTCAGAAACAAGAAGAAGATTTCAGGAGATTAATCACAAACCCTAGCCCTAAAGTTCAAAGAAAAGAAAAGGAAGAGAAAGAGGGAAGACGAGGAAGAAGGATTAAGGAGAGGATAAATTTAGAGACTTACCAAATTATCTTTGTGATTGTGATTCGTGGAAGAAACACCCAATTATTTGCTGAAAAATCATTTCTAAAACTTGGCAACAGACGGTTCGTTGAATGTTTGGAGAAAACTTACAATACCCATATATGACCCGTAATTTACCTATAAAATACCCATATTTTAATGGGTAAAATATGGGTATAAGCCCAAATATTACACATTTTAAATCACTCTTTCAACCCATATTTGTTGGGCTATTTGGGCGGGTCAGTGAAAAGTGGGCCTAAATTGCCAGCACTACATGGGAGGAACTAACTTCTCCAAATCAAGTAAGCTCAACACAACAAAATTGAGCCAATGGGTCATTTCATCAACACATCATTAAGCATGTTCATCATTTCATCTCATGGAGTAAAAAATACAATCATCATACAAAATGCAAACCAACATGAGGAACATAATTGTCATGAAAACTCAATATATACGAAAACATTAATTCTCACAAAAACATGCACAATATAGTGAAATCATGGAAAATTCATACAACACATATGACTCCCAAAACACTAAACTTAAGAGGAGCTAGTCATCTCAAGCTTGAATAGGATTATAAGGAAAAAGATGAGGCTAGCGGGACATCATATCGGCCTCGTCCTCTCAAGTAGCACCCTCAACTAAATGATTCCTCCAAAGAACTTTAACGGAAGCTACTTCCTTATTTCGCAACTTCTTCACTTGTCGGTCCAAAATCTCAATCGGGACCTCTTCATAAGAAAGGTTCTCATCAACTCCTAAACCTTTTAAGGGAAGGATGGAAACCGGATCACCAATACACTTTTTGAGCATGGAAACATAAAACACCGGGTGAACCGGACCCAATTCATTTGGCAAGTCGACCTCATAAGCAACTTTCCCAATACGCTTCAGCATTTGGTATGGGCCCACATACCGGGGACTAAGTTTCCCCTTCTTGCCAAACCTTATCATGCCTTTCATAGGTGACATTTTCAGGTATACCCAATCACCAACCTCAAATTCAAGATCCTTTCTTCTATTGTCGGCATAGGACTTTTGCTGACTTTGGGCCGTCTTCAACCTTTCTCTAATGAGTCAAACTTTTTCAATGGTATCATAGACTAGTTCGGGACCAATTAGAGAAAACTCACCTACCTCAAACCACCCAATCGGAGATCTACACCTTTTTCCATATAGTGCTTCAAATGGAGCCATGGCAATGCTAGAGTGGTAACTATTGTTGTAGGCAAATTCTATCAAAGGAAGATAATCATCCCAATTACCCTTGAAATCAATCACACTCGCCCTCAACATGTCCGCTAAGGTTTGAATTGTCCGTTCTGCTTGACCATTCGTTTGAGGGTGGAAAGCGGTACTAAGTTTAACATTTGTACCAAGCCCTTGTTGGAATACTTTCCAAAAATGTGAAGTAAATTGAGCACCTCTATCCGATATGATAGACAAAGGAACCCCATGCAACTTCACTACCTCCTTCATGTACAACTTAGCATAGTCTTCCGCCGAAAAAGTAACCTTGACGGGAATGAAGTGGGCTGATTTCGTCATCCTATCAACAATGACCCAAATAGAATCGTGT
This sequence comes from Solanum piurae, assembly GCA_029582685.1. Taxonomy (NCBI): domain Eukaryota; kingdom Viridiplantae; phylum Streptophyta; class Magnoliopsida; order Solanales; family Solanaceae; genus Solanum; species Solanum piurae. The sequence goes on along the minus strand of JAJOOO010008267.1, from coordinate 41,850 downwards.
TGCCTTCGAGTGTGGGGCAACCCCACAACAAAATCCATATTCACCTCCTCCCACTTCCAAGTGGGAATATTCATATCTTGGAGTAAACCTCTCGGTTTCATGTGCTCGTCCTCTAACTTCTAGACTCGAGCTAAGGGTAGGGCAGCAGACCCTGAAGAATGAGTAGCTCTGGAGGCGCTAGGGGCCTTACTGGTGGCTGGTGAATGGGAGGCTGGGGCATCCTCAGTAGGGGCTGAAGGGGAAGGATCCTCACCCTACATTTGCTCCATATTTGCAACTAAGTCTTCTCCCAGTGGTGGCACCTCAACCTATCTCTCTCTATGCGGTACAACCACAGTGGCCTCATCTCGAATTAGGCCTATATCCATGGGCTTGGTCGCCTGATTCATCTTATCACAATGCAAAATCGGCACTCTAGAATCCTTGCACAGCTGAAAAATGAGGCATGGGAAGGCGTAAGTGGTGGTGGCCTTGAATGCCCTCTCCTGAATCTCCGCAATAATCATTCGAGAAAAATCTATCTCGAATCCAGCAACTAGGGCTGCCACCGAAACTGCGCGGTCCCAAGTAAGAACATTGTATGCCTGCGTAGCAGACATCCTATTTTGTACCAATAGCCAGATGAATTTTGCCACAAAATTCAAGGTGGCCTTCTTGATACCGAAACTCGGGGTGCTGACTCACTCGGCGCGCTCTTCGTCTGTTGCAAGGTGATGGGCCAACCTGTGTAACAAAATCTCCCTCTGCTCCGCATTCCGCTGGAATGTCCCGCTTCTCACAATGTCCTAGTGATAATCAAACTCGCCCATGTTGATTCACAGAGTATGGCTCGGGCCGTTGAGAAACCTGCGGATAGTAACCTCTGAGATATCAACTGAGAACCCAAGAACTAGTGTAGCTGTGAGTGGAGGCTGGGCGGCGTGCTTGGCTCGTCTGTCAACGGAACCTCAGAGGGTGGATGCGTAGGAAGCATAGAAAACTCTCACGATCTCCTCGCTATAGGACCCTGGGTTACGGTCCATCCACTTGCACCTGTATCTCTTAAAGAGCTCATGAAAGGCGGGTGTGGTGTGCAAGGTACCTGTGAGAACCCTGCGCTCATCAGTGATAAATCGAGCTGTCCTCTCCTTCTCAATCATCATCCTGGAATCCCTATATATTTTCCACTGACAATGTACATACCACCGATTTAGCTCCTCAATAACTACAGCATGCTCGGTGTCTGGTGGCACTGGAATGTCCCCTGCACTAGTAGCCTCATCATATGAGGTAATCCTACCATTTGAACTAGAACCGGATGCGGGGATGGAACCGGAAGCAAATAAGGACTCAAAGCCGGAAGCAGAACCAGCCAGTGAACCGGTCGGTGTATCCTCCTCATCAGACTGGGAGGTAGTGACCATGTCGGGAATCACCTGCGGGTTTTGATTCTGGGTAGTGCGAGGTGAAGTTTGGGATGTCCTCGTAGTAGGTAGGACATAAGCGGGGTCGATCTCCGCATCTGTCTTCATCAATCAGCCTTAAGGTTGGGGCCACAGACTTGGACATGCCCCTTGATACGTAACTCGGAGTTCTCTTGGGAGCCATGGTACCCGTAGAGGCTTAGTTAGTACCAAAATACACTAATAACACACTCGGAAAAAATTTAGACTAAAGAACGAACCAAAACAAACACTAAAAAAAATATTGTACAGTAGCATCAATGGTCATCCACGGTGGGTACCTACGGTCTGTGTGTTCTCTCCGTAGGTCAGATGTCCCAAAAAGTTGGGCTCTGACGGGAACCACAGATGTACAGAATGGTCCGTAGGTTAACCTACGGATAGTATGACTTCACGTATCAGGAAACTACTTCCAGTTCAAGTGCCAACGATCGTGAGTAGTAATATAACCCAACAAAGTGTAGGGATCGTTCCAATAGGGAGTTGTTTTGCGAATTAATAGAAAGGTAAAATTATGTTCTAATTAATCATAGTTAAAGACATTAACGAATAAAAGCATAATGTAAATCAAAGGGTTGACACGAATGTCAATTAACAATGGGGGAGTTTGTATTCTAATTATAAACAAATATAGCAAAAAGATAGAAATACAAGTAAGGAGACGGGATTCTTGGGATGTGATAGGAATATGGGCTAAAATAAACAACCAGGTAAATGCTATTGATAGTAAATCACTGTAAATTTGTAAATAAGATAGACTTTATGGGTGGTAAAGTTTCTATCAAACAATTTACCTCAAATCAAATCAATTTCTCTGGAACTCCGATTTGCAACAATTAAGCACATCGTTCGCCTTAGCCCATTCACTCTCTCGAGCTGAATGTGTGGGAGAAGGTCTAGGATTCACTCTATCGATTTGAACCCACGACGACCCACTAACCACAGGCTATCGAGTCTATAGTTTTGGTTTTAAAACCTCTATCTGGAGCAAGTCAAAAACACGAAGATAAAATTGTATTTGCAACTACAAACCCATCAAATTCAACCACAACTACTGAATGAAATCACATTTAAACAGCAAATTAACTATTAATTAGCAATACCCAACAGTAAATTCAACCCATATTCACATAATCACACCCCAAGAATTGGGGTGTTTGCTAGACATGATAAAGAGATAGAAATCGATACCGGAAAGTATTTCCATCAATTAGGTTCGATTGAAAATGTCTTTACACATGTCAAAGATGAATATTATTCAATGCCCACTTCCAATATCTTGGAATTGGAAACCTTCAAATCCTCAAAGCTCAAGAACAATATCTCCCAAAAACTCTAAGAACTAAAACTGAAAAATTCTAAAAATTTGATATTCTGTTCCAAAATTCGATACTAATCTACAAATTTAAATGGGTATTTACAGTATTCAAAAATTTGTGCTGCGAAGGACCACTCGGCGCAGTTAGCCGGGATCGCCTTTCTACTATTGCCTTCAGCATCTTTGAAGTTCTATAACTTTGGGAGATAAGGCACTGCATCGCGGAACTGTTCGGCAACTCCCCGACTACTCCTTTCTGTCGCCGACTCAGTTTTCTCATTCAGCGCTCAGCACACTGGAACATTAGGAGATATCAAGGCCTTTCGGTGACTCGTTTAATGGATTAGGCGATCTTCAGGTGTAACACCCCAAAAGTTGTAAACTAAACTAGAGCCAAGAACTAGGGTCCTAGAGTGTGATGTTGAGAATTTGAATCGTAGTTGCGACCTTATGTGCTTAGAATGAGGAGTTTAGTGGTTGAAAATCTAGATATGCATTAGACCTAGTAGCCTATATGGACTTTAAGAGGTTGGTGGTGCAAGGGAAGGGCAACCACCAAGGCAAAAGGGCAAGCCTAAGCCAAAGGGCCAAGGGTGCCCAACCTTGGTAGCCACTGCCTAAGAGTTCACGACCACCTTCACGACCAGTGGTTTGGACCATGGTATGTGAAGACTCCTTAGACACTTGGGAGGAAAGTCCAAGAATCCTAGACACTGCCCCAAGTCCATGAGGCACTTCACGAGCCATTGGGTTGACCACGGCCCGTCAAATTGCCCTTGAAGGTGCCTTGGAGTTTGAGGGTGTTTTAGGGCCATGGAAAGTTGGGGGACCTACTGTAAAGTGCACCACAGGAACCACTATGGACCGTGGTTCTCTTCACGAACCGTCCAAGTTGCCGTTGTGCCTGGGACAAGTTTGCCAAGTCGAGGTCAATTAAGTAAAATCCTATTCGACTTGGGTTAGGTGTGGGTCGTTTTGTAAGGGTTTTATACACCCTTATATTTTTTTTAAGTCATAAACCACCCTAATTAAGTCATTCTAAATCAAAACCCCAAATCACTCTTCTCTCAAATAATTCTCTCTAAAAAGAACCCAAAGCTTGAAGAAGAAGAAGAAGAGAAGGGAAAGGGCAGAATCTTAGGTCTAATTATCCTCATTGATTCAAGTCTTTTAAGGTATGTGAAGCTTATTCATCCATGGTTTATTCCACCCATGGATCCCCCATAGTTTTTCCCCAAATTGTGAATTCAAAAACCCAATTCTAGCTAGGGTTGTGATTGCATTGTGGGTAGGGTATGTGTATGATTCCATTCTAGTGGATATCACCCAATTATGATTAAATTGTCTTTGTTTAGTGATATTATGATGATTTCATGTGATTTCTGTGGTAAACCCTAATCTAGATTGATGAATGTGATCTTTGTGGGTTTATGCGATTAGAGGCAAGGTTGAAGGTTCATATGGGATCTTCCTAATTCAATGTTGTGTGTAGTAATTGATTAAATTTAGGGTCATATAATCATGAATTAAACTAGACTCTATTGTATATGATGGATCTTGACTTGTGAAGTTAGAATTGAACCTTTAGAATCAATTAAGATTAGAATCACCTAGTAATGAAGGATGTGATCAAATTACCTTGAAATCTAGATATAAAGAAGAGAATAAGGATAGAATGAAGTAAAGTTTGTGATCTTAGGTTGTTGTGTTGGCTGTAGATGTAGGATTTGAATAGATGAAATTGATAGAATCACTTGAACATGGATGGGTTTCCAAGGACATCCTTCCATGAGAGAAGAGTGTTAAGAAAGGTTTAACAAGTAAACATTGGAGTGTATGCTTGGCTTCAAGTGGATATTGAAGATAAGATGGAGTGTCACACAAGATAGGGTCCGGACTCCAAGAAGAAGGGAGAGCCACACCTAGTTGAGGTAAGGACTATCCAAGTTAAAGAGGGAACTCTTACATAGTATAGTGTGGGTTTTTCCAAAGTTAGGTCTCACGAGATGGGAACTTTTACATAGTTGAGTTAAGGCCCTTAGTAGCAATCTCCATATCATATGAACTAAGACTTACTTAAGAGAGTATCTCATAGTGTTCTAAAGCATAATTGAACTAAGACTTACTTAAGAGAGTACCTCATAGTGTTCTAAAGTTCAGAAGAGAAACTAGGTTCCAAACCAAGAAGAGTTAGCATGAGGACTTAAAGGTAGTACTTAGAATGTATTGTATTATGGGGTGCTATGCATGCATTGCACAAGTATGACTTAGGGTCACTAAAAATAAGTATTGAGATAGGATCGGACTAGAGTTGCCCTTCCTAGTTTGTAGTTGACTAAAGATGAGAGATTCCTTTAGTTATGAGAGTTAAGCTAATAATGATGCCAAAGTAGGGTGAATATGACTAGGATGACTTTAAGGCTATGCTTAGTGTGAAGGGTAGTATGGGATGCCTTTCATGCATTACACAAGTGTGTCTCGAGGTTACTTAGAAGTATGGCATCCTTATGGCATAGAAAATCTTAAGAGTTGACCTTGTATATAGGTTTAAGGGTAAAATGACATGAAGACCTAAGTCTTCAATATGAAGGTGGACTATGCCCAAGAATGACCAAAGAGAAGTACTTAGCTTGGATGGTAGTATGGGATGCTATCCATGCATTACACAAGTATACTTGCAGGTGACTTGTGAAGTAGTTCTCTTGTAATATAAAGGACTTAAGGTTGAAGTATGTAACCATGAAAGTCTAAGTAAGACTCTTCCATGAACTTAATGTATCTCATATGCTTATTATCTATGTCTCATGTTGATTTATGTTTATATGATGCTTATGTTGGAGATTATGTTATGGTTATGATGTTTATGTTATAATTATCTTATTGTCTCTTATGCTTATGAATTATGTTGAGTAACCATTTGAGATGCTCTTATGATGTTGTTTAGCTTTCATACTTAGTACCTTTGTACTAATACATATTGCCTACATTCTAACCAAATGTACGGTTGGAGGCTTGAGTTTCTTTGGAGGTTAGAGTTTCAAGGATTCTAGAAGAAGTGAAGAATTGGTGAGTCCTCATAGCTTCGAGGACGAACCCTTTATGTTCCTTTATATCATTTCCTATGTTTTTAGACTTTGTATAGGCTGCGTCCCAATGAATTTTATTCAAGAGTTATTAGATGGTTTTAGACAAATATGTTAGAAAAGACTTCCACTTTTATGAAATGTTTTTGATATTACGATTTAAAGAAAGTTTTAAATTTTCATGTCTTCTCTATTATCTTAGGTTATGAATGTGCTAAGGGCTTGTATGCGACCCCTTAGGGGTCAAGTACACCGTGTCACGTCTAGGGGGTAGTCTCGAGTCATGACATCATGCCTTCATTTATGCGTTCTTCCAGCTGACTTGTTCCTTTTTGCTCACTTGTGTCCATGCTTTGTCTCCGACTCCAAATACCTCAAACTCAGGGCTTTTCATCAGTTATTGAGACAAAATATGCATTTGAGGACACTAAATATATCAAAATAAAGCCCTAAATGAGTCCAAATAGTGGACTCATCACCGTAGTCCACTTCCGTGGTTCCACACTTTGTGGATTCTGCATGTGCAACAGACCCACGGACTAGATCTATGGTCCGTAGGTTGACCTACGCTCCGTGGATGGGGTCTCGTGGGTCAGGTCTGTGCCAGGCATCATACATGCTTCATATGTAGACCATTTTTTCAACCTAAGTCTAATCATGCATTTCAACATAATTTATGATAATTTGTCATCCCTAGGGTTCTGATCACTCATTATTTAACATTTATTGCATACAAAACTAGGAACCCTATGTCAAAACTTCCAGTTAGACTATTTACCTAGAGTTATTTGATTACAAAAACAACACAATCACATTCTATTGTTCCAAAGGTGTTTCTAACTATAGTTTATCATGCATTTTCATGCAAAAATAATTCAGGGTCAAGATCCACTTCATGAGTTCATATATTGACCAATGAATACCAAAATTCAGAGTTAAGTTGAAATCGTTTACCTTACAGGTAATGGAAGTGAGTGATTGTGTGATGCTAAAACTCCTTAGACCTTTGTGACACCAAACCCGAACCTTGAACTCTTTTTATGAAGGGAGAATGGAAGTGATCAGATTTTGGGAGAATGAGGAATGGAAATTTGGGAGAGCGGTAGATGATTATGGAAAATGGGAGTGATATAGGGGGATTTATGAGGGAGCTTTGGGATTTGAAGTGGTTAGAAACGGTTAGGAGGGAATATGGGATGTGGGGGATGAATTTAAAATTGAAGAGTTTTTTATTTGAAAAGGGTCTGGGTCGGGTCGACAGCACCCAAACTTTGGACCCACGAAACCCCGTCTATGGGCCGTGGGTTGACCTACGAACCATGGGTGGGGTCTGTAGGTCACTCAACACTTAGAAAAATTTGCAAACTTACGTAGGGGTCTACGGACACCATTCACGGTCCGTGGATGGAACCACTTTGAAATAGACATTTTCTACACATTTGGCTTTTCGTCCCTGCACATGTAGCACCCGTTAGGACTTTCTTTTAATAATTTCTGGACACTTTTAGACACGGAACCTATTATATATATAGCCAACACTAATACAAAAATAAAGCACCTATCTAAATAAAAACATAAATGCAAATAAAAAAGAAAACTACTAAATCGAAAAGAAAAACCTATAGTTGGCTAGATTGTACATCTTGGGTTGCCTCCAAAGCACAGCTTGATTTAACGTCACAACACAACGCAGGCACGTTGATTACTCAGAATTCATCAAGATAATAGGCTTCAACCACTTCTTGCACATATTCCTCTTTTCCTAGATAGACCTTGGTCCTTTGCTCGTTCACATTGAACCTTGTTCCCTCGTTGTTTTTTAGCTCGACCGCTCCATGTAGCAACACTTGCGTGACTATGAATGATCCGGTCTACTTGGACTTGAGCTTTCCAGGAAAGAAGCACAACCTAGAGTTGACTAGAAGCACCAGATCACCCACAACAAATTCTCGCTTTTCAATGTTTTGATCATGAAACTTCTTCATCTTTTCCTTGTACCAGGTAGAACTTTCATAAGCTCTTAGGCGAAACTCATCAAGCTCATTCAAGTCAATTACTCTCTGATTCGATGCGGCGCCCCAATCCAAATTCAACTTCTTTAGCGCCCACATAGTTTTGTGCTTTAGCTCTACCTGCAAATGGCAAGACTTTCCATATACAAGTTGATAGGGGGACATACCTATGGCAGTCTTGAATGCGGTGCGATAGGCTTATAGAGCATCATCAAGCCTCCTAGACCAATCTGTTTTATTTGCATTCACAATCTTAGTAAGAATTAGCTTGATCTCTGTATTCGACACTTCAACTTGCCCACTAGCCTGCGGATGGTAAGGAGTGCCTACATTGTGGAGGACACCATATTTCTCAAGTAGCGCCTTCAACAACTTATTACAGATGCGGGAACCTCCATTGCTGATAATCTCCCTAGGTGTACCAAATCAGGAGAAAATATTCTTTTTCAGGAATGTGGTGAAACTTTTACCTTCATTGTTGGAAAGCGCAATTGCTTCCACTTACTTCGACACATAATCAATCACAACAAGAATACACTTCATCCCATGTGAACTCACAAATGAACCTATAAAATCAATGCCCTATAGATCAAAAAACTCAATCACCAATATCGGATTCATAAGAAGCTCCTGCCTCTTTGAAATTCCTCCTTCCTTTGGTAACGATCAATAGACTTAGTGAAATCAATAGCATCTTGGTGAATGGTAGGCCAGTAATACCCACACTGCAAAATTTTATGCGCAGTCCGAATACCACTATGATGCCCACCAACAGCCGATGAATGACACTCCTCTAGTATACTCAACATCTCAACCTAGGGCACACAACGACGAATAATCACATAAGCATAAATGCGGAACAAATAAGGCTCATCCCAAAAGAATTTCTTCATATCATGCATAAACTTCTTCCTTTGGTGAAAAGACAAATCCGATGGAACCAGATCACTTTCATAGTAGTTAGCAAAGTCTGTGAGCCAATGAATTAGATCATGAGAAGCAGCCAATACCTGTTCATCTGGAAAACCATCATCAATTTCAGCCCCATCTCCTAGCTTTAGCATAGCATCTTCCTCTAATCTGGACATGTGATGGGCAACACAATTTTATGTCCCCTTTCTATCTTTCACCTCCAAATCAAACTCTCGCAGCAACAACACCCATCCAATCAACCTTGGTTTTTCATCCTTCTTAGACATCAAACATCTCAATACAGAATGGTCAGTATGCACTATGACCTTAGTACCAAGCAAGTAGGATCAAAATTTCTCGAATACGGAAACGACAGCAAGAAGTTCCTTTCAGTCAATGTATAGTTCTTTTGAGCCATATTTAGAGCTTTGCTAGCATAGTAAATAGGATGAAGATTCTTCTCTCTCGCCTTTTTCCTAAAACTACACCAAGTGCCACTCCACTCGCATCACACATTACCTCAAATGGTTGCCCCCAATCCGATCAAATAATGATAGGTGCGGGAACTAGATTTTCCTTCAACTCTCCAAATGTTGTCAGACAAGCATCATCAAACTCAAACCTACACTCATTTTCGAGTAATTTGCACAATGGGTGTGCAATTTTGGAGAAATCCTTGATAAACCTCGTATAAAAGCCTGCATGCCCAAGAAAACTTCTAACACCTTTGTAAGAGATATGTAGTGGAAGATTTTCTATTACCTCGACTTTCGCTCTATCAACCACAATACCCTTCTCAGAAATCTGATGCCCCGAAACTATCCCCTCTTTTACCATGACATGGCACTTTTCCCAATTGAGCACAAGATTACAGTCTTCATACCCTATAAGTACCTCGGCCAAATGATCCAAACAACCATCAAAAAAGTCACCTACCACAGAGAAATCATCCATAAATATCTCAATAGTATCCTCTACCATATCATAAAATATTGACATCATGCAATGCTGGAAGGTCGCTTAAGCATTGCACAACCCAAATGGCATCTGTTTGAAGGAGAAAGTCCCATAAGGGCAAGTGAATGTGATCTTCTCTTCGTCTTCCGGAGCTATGGAGATCTGATTGTATCCCAAATAATCATCAAGAAATCAATACCAACCCTTACCCACAAGACGGTCCAACATATGATCCATGAACGACATAGGGATGTGGTCCTTTTCTGTCCAAGCATTCAATTTCTGGTAGTCCATGCAAACTCTCCATCCAGTCACGAGCCGCATCAGAATAAGCTCGTTTCTCCCATTAGGTACCACAGTAATCCCACCTTTCTTGGGGACACATAGAACAGGACAAATCCAAATTCTATTTTCAATGGGATAAATAACTCCAGCATCCAACCACTTGATGATTTCCTTTTTAACTAACTCTTGCATAGGCGGATTCAGTCTTCTTTGGTGCTTGATACTAGGTTTGTGATCTGGAATGAGTTGGATTTTATGAGAACATATGGCAGGAGGAATACCAATAATATCTGCAATCGTCCACCCAATAGCCCTCTTGAACCTCTTCAACACAGAAACAAAAGTCTCAACTTATTTCGCATTCAAATCTTCCGCAATGATGACCGGAAACGTACCATCTCTCCCCAAGAATACATACCTCAAATGTGATGGTAGAGCCTTAAGCTGCAATTTTAGAGCCTCTTCAACAAATGGTTTTGTGGGTGGAGAGTCGAGATCGTTCATATCTAACTCAAGCTTCTTTGGTTTGGAACCGAATTCGAACATATCAAGTGCGGTGACCAATTCATCATAGTCTTCAATACCATCACCCTCAAAATTCATTATAATTGTTGCCAATGCATCAACATCCAATAGCTCTTCAATAGACACCTCTGAACCTTTCTCCTCAATATGATTCACCATTGATACCGACTTGAGCTCATTACCCTGCTTCATAGACCTATATTTATTGAAAGTTACCTCTTCATTATTCAATCGAAACGTCATCTGCCCCTTTTACATATCTATCAAAGCACGTCCAGTAGCAAGGAATGCTCTCCCTAGAATGATGGGAACCTCAAAATCAACCTCATAATCAAGTATCACGAAATCCGTCAGAAAAATAAATGACTCCCATTTCACAAGCACATCTTGGAGAACACCAATGGGATTCTTCACAGTTGTATCGGCCATGAGTAGTCGTATAGCAGTCGGTTTTGGAGTCCCTAAACCCAACTTCTTCTAAATTGGCAATGGCATCAGATTGATACCCGCACACAAATTGGACAACGCCTTCACAAAATGTAGCAACCCGATGGTACAAGGAATAGTAATAGCACTAGGATCCTCTTTCTTCTGTACAAGCGACCTAGTGGCAATAGCACTGCAATGTTGCAAATTTTCCTCATCTTAAAAACTAACAGCCCATTTCTTAGTTACCAGATCTTTCATAAACTTTGCATACCCAGGCATTTTCTCCAAAGCTTCTATCAACAGAACATTGATGGAAAGTTGTTTCAACATAATAATGAACTTGCGGTATTTCCCTTCCTTATTCTTCTACACTAACCTCTGTGGAAATGGAGGTGGAGGTCTAGGCATGGGAACAACTTTCTGGATTATCTCTACTTTCTTCTCTGTAGCATTCTTGGACTCTCCAGTAACCTCGATCTCATCATCATCTTTACTAACCTCAATTTCTATTTAGACAACATAGGTAGATCAATGGTCTGTTAAGCCCGTCGACTATTGGCTGCCATACAATGCCCATCATTTTTTTTATTTTAGATGGTGTTGCTAGGAAGTGTGCCAAGCTGATGTTGGTTTACTATAGTAGAAAACTGATTCATCTGTTGCTTGATGGACACTGCATGGGCATCACTTTTTTACCAATACTAGACAAGTTGTTTCGCATCTCCTTCATATTCTAATCAGTCGAATAAAACCTCTTCATCATCTTCTGCATCATATCCTCAATCTGTGACATACTACGCCCAGCTTCCCTATTGCCAGATTCCCAATTTTGAGGAGGAACATAGGGACCAGCCCTATCATTTATGTTGCCATAATTGTTCCGTTGTAGTTTTTGTCGCAATTATAGTTCTTATCCTGGACATATTGACCCTCTTGGTTGTAGTTGTCGTTGTTCAAACCTTGGTTTCCTTGCCCTTGGCGCAAATTTTCCAAGTTGGAACCTTGGGCGTTGGCTCGAAAACCCCCCGTCTTATCATTTACCAAGTATGCATCCTATTCATAATAGCATTCCTCAATCGGTGGTGGATTCCTAGTCATATAATTCACATCATTTACCTTTTCGGCACCTCCGCTAACATGCTTCAACACTAACCCAAGTTTGGTCCTCATATGAGCCAGCTCCTCACATATGTCATCAGCAGATTGGTTGCGTGTAGATTGAACTGCAAACATTCCCCTCCCAGTGTCTGACTTTCTAGTGCTCCAAGATTTGTTATTTTGGGAGATTTTCTCCAATTTCTCATTGATCTGCTCAAAAGTGCACTAACGATATGAACCTCCAGCGATAGTATCTAGCACAACCTTACTATTGTCATCCTGACCTCTGTAGAAATATTCCTTCCGCGACTCATCATCAATGTGGTGATTTGGAACACTTCTTTATGAATGTAGTGAATCTATCCCACGAACTACTCACAAACTCTCCGGGTAGTGCCACGAAGTTGTTGAGTTTATCTTTGTGGTTTAGCTTCTTTGACAATGGAAAGTACTTGACCATGAACACCTTGTGCAATTGATCCCAAGTATGAATGGAGTTATATAGAAGCTCAAAAAACCACACAGCAGCATCACCGGTCAATGATAGAGGGAAGACTCTTAACCCAACACTATCCTTGTACAATTTCGGTCGACCCACGCAACTCTTGCAAACATTCCTCAACTTGGCCATGTGCCCATGCGGATCCTCCGATGCCATACCATTGAACAAATCCCTCGATGTAAGCATCTGTATCAGACTACTCGTCACTATGAATGTATGCCCCAGAGGTAGAGGATATAGAATAATAGGTCCTTTAGATTCAACGGTATTGAAGTCGACCATTAGTTATCACATAACATTGGTTATGGTGGATGTTGTACCCTCAATGCATCTCCCAATATATTATCACCATGACCTTCAACATGCTCATTACCACCATGTACCATTGATTATTCATCCTTCGCAAAGTTTTGTTCAATTCTAGATCGTTAGGAGTCAGTGGTTCACGTCGACTCAGTGCACTTGGCATACACTAGAGTAGGAACCTAAGAGAAACAAAAACAAAAGAAAAAGTAAAATTAGGAAATAATTGACTTACGTTCAATAATGTAGTTAAACTTAATTTAAAAGCCTTATTCCCCGGCAGCGGCGCCAAAATTTGATACGCTCAAATTGCACCTTCGTAAAGAAGTATAAGCGATCATGCTCAAATAAAGAACCCAACTTCTAGGTTGGGGTCAATCCCACGAGGAATATGGTTCAAACTTAAACTTAACTTACGATTATATTTGTTTAGTAAACTTATTTCTGAGACAAGTAAGTAAAGGGGTGGGGGGGGTTTGTGCAACAAATAATTAATTGTAGTTTAGAGAATAAGTGAGCAATATTCGAACTTTGGTTGTTATCAATGATAGAAAGACACTAGGGTATATGTGTTCCCCATAAACTCATAACATGGTATTCCTAATAATAGTAATCCTATCCTAGTGTATCACATGCAAAGTGGTAAGTTATGTATCCCTAAGTCCTTGGTCCGGCTAATACAAAATTTCACCCCGCACCTTTATCCGGCTACGTGTGTATAATTTACTAACCCTTACCTTTACCTCATATTAGACATCATATCAATGTATGCCTTACTTTTCACCCTCGCACCAATTGACATTAGACTATTAGTTAGTATAACACTCGTTAAAAAGCTTTTAGACGAAAGAACTATCAATGCATGCTTCAACACTATTCAAGAATTACTTAGTTGTTATTCATACTTTGTTAATCGCTCATGGTTCCCATAACCCTAGTTGTGGATTTAGTTACCCATACTAGCAAAAATACAATTCATATTTTTAGAAGAAGAATTCATGAACTTATGTAATGAGTAGAAGAAACCCGTAAACTCCAAGTGAAATTAAAACCAGGAATCTTTATAAACCAAATATAGGAAATAAAATTGCTAATGTTTGCAAGTTTATTCCCAAGAACACACCAAGAACTAAAGTTAAACAATAGTAGCTAACCCTCAAAAAGGAGGTTTACATGCACTATTTATAGAGAAGAATTTCCTAATCGAAAAGCAAACGAAATAAGGAAATAAAACTGCTTGACGCGGCTTCAATCGACAAGCCTGACCTACGGACCGTGGATCAACCTACGTTCTGTAGGTCCCTTCCGTAGCCCAAGACTTAGACTTTTTCTCCAGAGGTTGGAACTTTCAACTTTCTGATGCAAAAGACGGACCTGCAGAACGGACCGTAGGTCGACCTACGGTCCGTGGGTCCCCTTTTGTGGCTCCACACTTAGAACTTTTCATGTACCTGAAACTCAAACTTTCTGATACAAACAACGGATGTGCAGGACGGCCCGTGGGTTGACCAATACTCCGTCAATGGCATCCGTAGTTCCACACTTTGTCAAGACTTCCCTGATGCTCCATCTATGCCACCAACCTATGGAGCGTGACTAGACCTACGGTCCATAGGTCACCTCCATATATGGATCCTTCTACAGAATATCAGCTACTATCCCTCTCAATCTCGTCCAAGTATATTTCCTACAAATATAGCAGAATAATCATTAGTTCTAATACAAAATGACCCTAGACACACACAACTCTTAAGTGAAATGTATTTAAAATACGGTAAACTCACGGTATATCAATAATAACCCAACTAAATGAGTTGGGGTAAAATCCCACAGGGAGTGGTACGTGGTTAATATTCAATAGAAAAGTACGAATATGTTCAAGTCAACCATAGGAATAAACATTATCGAATAAGGACATAATTCAAATTAGTGGGTGACAAGAATGTCAAATAACAGGGGGTTTTGGTTTATGATTAACAACTACAGTAGCATTAAACAATAAAAACTTCGAAAGAACAATATTGAGATTGTTTCTTGAGATGTGATTCGATTATAGGCTAATGTAAATAAATGGGTAATTGCAATTATTAGACAAAAGTTGTATATCAGTAAATAAGCTAGACTGTAGAGGGGATAAACTTTTTTTCAAACACTCTATCCCGAATCAAGTCGGTTTCTCTCGAACACCAACAAGCAACAAAATAAGAACAACATGTGCTTTAGTCCATTCAGTCTCTCGAGCTGAATGTGTGGAAAAAGATTTAGGATTCACTCTCTCGAGGTTAACCCAAGAGAACCCAATACCCACAGACCATCAATCAACAATCTTGGTTTTAAAACCTCTCTCTCGAGCAAGCCGAAAACACGAAGGTAGGACTGCATTTGCAACTACAATTCTTTAAAGTAAACCATAATTACTTATTGAAATCACTTCTAAACAGATTTTAGACTAATAATTAGCAATACCCATAAACTAAATCAGCCCATAATCACATAATCACACCCTAATAATTGGGGTTTTAGCTAGACATCATAAAAAGTTAGAAATCGTTACCAAATTGTGTTTTCATCAACTGGATAACATTGTTTTCATCTTTACAAAGGTCAAAGTTGTAGAATCTCAAAGACCCACTTCAAATTTCTCAAAAATGGAAAACTTCAATTCCTCTAAGCTAAAGAAAACTGTCTCAATACTCAGAGTTCTAATTTAAAAGATGTAAAAACTTGTCTATTATGAAAACTGATACTAAATTAAATATTCAAAAATGTATTTATAGTCGCAAAAAATGTGATACAAAGAGCCACTCGGCGAAGTAAGTCGGGCTCGCCGATCCGCCCTTTGTTCCATTTCATCGCCTTCTTGCCTTGGCCTTCACAATCCTCAAGTTCTATCACTTTGGGCGATTCAACACTACATCATGGAACCACTCTGCGATTCGCCGACTGCTCCTTTCTCTCGCTGACTTGGTTCTTTACTTCAGGGCTAGGCACACTAGAATTTTAGGCGAGATAATAGCCATTTGGTTACTCGCCCAATGGACTAGGCGATCACCAGGCCTTCTTTTCTTTGTTCTTTCAGCGACCTTGTTCCTTTTTGCACATTAGTGTCCAAGCTTTGTTTCTCAATCCATATACCTTATAATCAAGGGTTTTACAACAGTTATTGGCACAAAACTAGCATTTGAGGACACTAAATCACTATAAATAAGCCTTAAATAAGTCCATATCTTCGACTCATCAACACCCCCAACTTAAACTTTTTCTTGTGCTCAAGTAAAACTCAAGTTCAGTAGTTCAAAAAGGATGTCTCAAATAGTGCAACACAAGACTTAATCATGAATGCACACAACAAGACTCGACTTACTTATTCAAGGATCAATTGTGCACTGAAGGATTCAAGTTGTGACTAACCATTATCAAAGATTCTCAAGTTCACAATACTTGCTTCAAATGCAGGTTCAAGCTCAACAAAGGTGCTCAAATGCCCTCACACAAAGAATGATTCCATATTCACACACTATTCTTCACAATTTATTGCTCCGAAATCACAATCAACACTTACACTCACAAAGATGAACACATGCATGACTTCACCTATACGTTTGCCCTTATTTTCCAATCAACAATTGTTTCAGCTCACTCAAGATCACAAAGGTTTTATCTAGGCTTGTAATAGAGGTGAGTACAAAGGTATGGTCATTTAGTCTCAATGGCTCTAATCCTCATGAAATATGGTATGAACAATGCTTTCTTTCCTTTCC
Organism: Solanum piurae; assembly: GCA_029582685.1. Taxonomy (NCBI): domain Eukaryota; kingdom Viridiplantae; phylum Streptophyta; class Magnoliopsida; order Solanales; family Solanaceae; genus Solanum; species Solanum piurae. The sequence continues at coordinate 25,223 of JAJOOO010008267.1, read as the reverse complement.
TTAAAATTTTTAACTTATGCTTAAAAGTCACCCCATTATTTACTTTTCATGGACTACCGGACATCTCATTTCTTTTTATATTTTCAAAACTTATTCCACAACTTTTTCATTTTTTATTCACTTCCCTTTTTTTTATATGGATGGGTTCCATCTTTTTCACAATCATGGTTTAAAGGGGGACTTCTTTGAATTTTTTTATTTTCCTTCTCTTTTCACCAAACCCCCAACTTAGGCATTAGGTCTAAGTTGGCTATTCAAAAAAACCACAACTCATGAGGATTATGGGTGAAAGGGTAAAGAATGGTCACAATTGTATCAAGTTTCTTCCAACAAAAAGGCTAAGGCTCAAAGTGTTTTCAACCAAAGTTCACACACTCACAAGGTAGGCCACAAAAGAGGTTTAATGTCAAAAAAATTCACTCTTTCAAATTGTTGCCTAAGATCATTTCAAGAGCTTGCCTCACTTAGTCAACTGAACTAACGAGAAAACTTCTAGGTATCATCACACATGGTTCACGGTAACCTCATCACACACGGCATTGGCACCAAATATAAAACAAGTCTCCACACTTTTGCTAGTGTGCAATGTTCATCACAAGAGACTAATTTGATAGCCGGCTAGTCACAACGAGATGCAAAAAGTTCACATATTGTCTATGCAACTTTATTTAACCTTATCATAGCCGTACAATCATTTTTGTTTGATTATGAGCACTATTCAAGTCATCATTATTGATCAAGACCGATACTCAAAATTACAAAAGAACAGACACATTCAAACACAATCAAGAGGTGGCACAAATTTTTCAAAAGGGTCCATAAAGCATTTACAATTACAACAAAGAGCCATAAGCTCAAACATCCACAAAAACAGCGCTCAAAAACCATTACAGCACAAAACCCAAATATATAGACAAAACAATAATCACATGAGGTAGGCCTCACCCCACCACAAAACAAAAGCAATTTTTCCTCAAATGCAAGAAAAGTATCCAAAAATAAGTAAAAGTGTGACAGAGAAGCAGGAAAAGGAAAGTCCTGTCTAAACTGTTGCTCCATCTGTCAGGGAATCAATGCCCGGTGCATAATCAGTAGTACTAGCTCCACTAGACCCAACCATGGTAGTGTCTCTCAAGGAGGTCTTGCGAGTAGTCTCAAACATCGCATCCTCAATATTTGCAAGATCAGCATACACAGCAGCATCATGCTCCCCAAGCTGCTCCTCATCAGTCTCCACCTCTGAAACCTTAGATGCTATATCCTCTATTTATGCATCACCGGTGGTAGTCGGAGGAATCTCAGGTGCAGCTGGAGCACCCTCTGTCTCGGCTGCCTCAAATAAAGAGGTGAAATCTGTAGACTTGAGATAGTCTACATCCTTCCTCAGATCTTCCACTTCGGCTTTCAAAATCGTAACCTCAGAAGACTCCCCTTGTCGCAGCTCACAAGTCTCGACTCTCGCGGCCAAATCATCAATAGAAGTTCTAAGGAGGGTCAGTGCACTAAGAATGGCACTATAAATCATCCATGGGACTGCAGCCTCTACTCGGGTAACTTTGTTATCAGCTGAATGGGCCAGGTGCCCCATCTTCAGGATCATAGCCTGAGTGATCATGGCGGGCTGTGCAGAGGCCAAAGTACTAGGAGCCTGGGAGGAAGAAGTACATGAAAGCCCGGAGGCCAGAGTAGGAAAGGATGCCTCTACAGGTATAGAGTCAATGCCCACCTCTGGAAATGTATCTACCGAGGCTGCTCTCCTTCTGTTGGCCTACTCCCGTGTGTACTAGGCTTATATACACCGAATTCCTGTGGAAGATAAAGGAGTGAACTCAATATCTCTCGTCACGTCTAGAGGAACTCTAGCACGCCGACACAACTCCGTGACCAAGACTGGGAAAGGAAGGGACGTTTGGCACTGTTTGGCCCTCATGGCCATCTCTTGCTCAATAATAAGTCTCATGTTGATGCTCCTCCAGAATATGATAGATCAATGGCAGGCCACCTTAGGATGGTTGTGGATGTACTTGTTCTGTGATGGCATGATAGAGCAACTGATGAATCCAAACCAATATCGTACAACTTTATTTAAATCCTTCTTATCGATCGGAACTCCAGCCTTAATCTACCTCAGGGTGGGGTCAGATATGAGGAGAGCTATCCATCCCTTTAGCTCATCCAATGGTGTCGTAGAGGTAGACAAATTTTGATAGGCAAAGCTTACCCCACTATCAAATAGAACATTGATGTGATCACGGCTACAGTGCACTACTGTCCCCCGTACCATTACGGATCCCCAACGGTCTGAACTCACTGGCCTTCTTCTAGACTTTACGAACCAGATCACCATATGCTGAGTAAAACACCTGGACCCATGTAGGGATGTGTGGGCCTCGAGGCCTCGTGAACTGCTTAAACCGGTTGAAATTGAGGGTGTCCTTCACTGTGGAGTATATGCCCACTAAACCCTTCGTGATAGAAACTTCTCCTCTAACATCGTCCTCAACTCGCCAAATTTTAAACTGTTTACTAGCCTGGGAGGAGGAATCTGAACTGGTGGCACTGGGGCCATAGGAGGTGCCAGAGCTGGCACTATATTTGCTAGAGAAGAGGCTAATGTAGCTCTTGTGGAGTCAGGGTGAGACCTAGCATGGATCTCAGCCCGCCAGGAATGTAATGATTGGTTGTCATCCAGCTCAGAGAATGTATCTTGGGAGCCCTCGCTATCAGAGTTATGCTCCGAAACCTCAGATGCTGGCCTTTTGCCTTTGCCCTTTCCTCCCTTAGGAGGTTCTGTTCTTCCCTTCTTAGGAGGATTGGCTCCCCCTTCATTTATCACAATCCACCGTTCTCTTTTTTGGGGTGGCATGTCAAGATTTGTTCTAGACATATCTGTAAAAACATCAAAAAGAGGTAGATTCAATTCAAGAAAACAAAAGAAAATAAGTTGCAGATGGACTCACCGAACCAGTCGGCGAGTCGTCGAATCACTTTGGCGAGCCAGATTGGGCTCGCCGAAAGGATTGGCTCAAAATTTCCAAGAAAAATTGGCATGTCGGTGATGGGATGGGACTTTTGGCGAATCCTCAAAAGCATTCAGCGAGCAAGGACTAGCCCGCCGAAAGTTACAGTGCATTTTAGGGGAAAGGGGCACAGAAAGGGCGATCAAGATGGACAATAGGCGATTCGCCGAGTGCACTCGGTGAACTCAGGCTTTTCTCCGAAACTTATAGAACTTAACTTCAAATTTAGCATGAAATTAAAGGTAATAAGGGGGATTCGGCGAACGACCGAGTGGTTCGGCAAGCTCGACTCAGCTCGCAAAACAATCGAGCGTCCCTACTTTCAACCCCAACTTCCAAATTCAATCCCGCAGCCCCCGAAAACAAAATCAAACTATATATGCACGCACTTAATTAAGCTTAAACCCATTACACCCATGCCTCCAGGATACTCAGACTTCTCTTGGTTTGGCCAAATTTGGCCATTTGACAACTTTTACCCTTAAGAATGTTGTCAACCGCTCCATCATTGGGAAAAGTATGTCATTTGGCACAAATACGGGTTACTTAGACTTCACCCAACTAGACCCAACATCAACCAAGCAATACCCCAACAATTTCAATCAATTATAAGCACGAAATAAATTGGTAATTTAAAAATAAAGGCATTATAGGCATGATATTTGAATTAAAGCAGGCACACACATACACAATTACGAATCAGAGAAGCCCACCACACATGACTAAGATAAAAATCATTGCATAAGAGTAAAAATAGCTAAATAAAAATTTGGGGTTCAGAAAACCAACCTTAGAAACCGAATAAACAAGTTGAAAAATTTGGCAGCAAACAATCAAACTCCGAACACACAAATGACGACTAATATGCGATAATAAATCAAGAATATTGGAAAATATAGTGTGGATGTGAGTTTGGAAAGTTGAAAAGTGAGGGAATATGAAAGATTTCTAACTTTTGAACCTTTGACCTTTAAAAACCGTCCATATCTCGCCCATTTTGAGACATAAGTTTTACTCGGCGACAGGCCGAGTGGGAAATTACATCGATGTACAGGACCTTGAGTTAATGTAGGGGTCCAAATGACGGACAAAATCGATCGACGATTCACCAATTTGCTCCTGGGCTCGCCAAGTTTTACAGACTCCAATTTCAAAATGTCTTGAGTACACTCGTGGTCCAAGTCGGGCTCGCCGACCTCTTCGGTGAGTCGCTGACTAGACTTTCGGCTCGCCAATCTGCACCTTCCAAACACATTCCACACTTTAACCTGCATAATCAACACACCATTATTTCAAAAGCAAATAAAATTTTGGTTCCCTGCCAAGAAGCACATTAGTTAACGTCATGGCACGATGCAAGTCAACACTTAAGTTCCATTTGTGGGGTTTGCCTCATTTTCACAAGGCGATCCACCTTCTTGCTATGGGTAGTGACAAGATAGCACCTGGTCCATTTGGGACTCTAGAAGCTGAATAACATGGAATGAGTGGTTGTCATATGATTCAGCTTCGAGACATTCTCTCTTATCGCTCTCAACATTCTGTTGTGTTCTTCGACTTTATGAAGAATGAGTAAGAGTACCTCCTCTATTTGTCCACCCTCATGCTCTTTTGTCCTTTGACGCTCGAGAGGGGGAATGTACCTATCTTTTTTTTGGTACATTACTTTTGTTTTCTTGACCTTCTTGGCCAAGTTATCCAGCTGACCCAACAATGTGGCCAAGAGTTGGTCCTTCTCTGTCTCCTTGTTGGTCTTGGCCATACAATCAAGGAGTTGGGTTGTTGTTTCATAAGATTATCGTATCAAGCAACCCGAAGAGAGTTGGTCAGCCACTATTCTATTTTCGGGGTCAAGACCCCGATTGAAGCATTCCAGAAGTATCTTATTTGGAATTCCATGAGTTGGGCACAACTTCAATAGGGCCTTAAATCTTTGTCACAACTCATAAATGGCCCTCAGCCTCCATTTGCTTGAAATTTAGGATGTTATCCCTAAGAATAATCAATCTTAACAGAGGGTGATCCATTTAGTCACCGTTGCTACACGATATGCTCAAATTCTCTACTCAAAACAGCAAAATAAAAAGCCAAAATTAAAAATAAGTATATTCAACTATAACTAACAAGAACAAAATTCAACTTAACTAAAGAATCTTAACCAACACCACTCCCCGGCAGCGGCGCCATTTTTATTTCACGTATCATGACACTTCATCCAATTTTAAGTGTCAACGATCGTTAGTCAGTATAATAACCCAACTAAATGAGTTGGGGTCGAATCCCACAGGAAGTGGTATGTGCTTAAGATTCAATAGTAAAGTACGAATGTGTTCAAGTCAAACATAGGAATAGACATTATCGAATAAAGACATATTTCAAATTAGGGGTGACAGAATGTCAAATAACATGGGGTTTAGGTTTAAGATTAACAACTACAGAAGCAGCAAAAAATAAAAACTTCGAAAGAACAATATTTAGATGGGTTCTTGGGATGTGATTCAATTATAGGGTAATGTAGATAAATGGGTAATTGCAATTATTCGAAAACAATTGTATATCAGTGAATAAGCTAGACTATAGAGGGGATAAACTTTCTCTCGAACAATCTATCATGAATAAAGTCAGTTTGCCTCAAACACCAACACCAGCAAAATAAGAACAGCCTGCACTTTAGTCCATTCACTCTCTCGAGCTAAATGTGTGGAAATGGATTTAGGATTCACTCTCTCAAGCTGAACCCATAACAACCCAATACCCATAGACCATCAATCAACAATCTTGGTTTTAAAACCTCTCTCTCGAGCAAGCCAAAAACCCCAAGGTAGAACTACATTTGAAACTACTATTCTTTAAATTACACCACAATTACTTATTGAAATCATTTCTAAACATCATTTAGACTAACAATTAGCAATACCCATAAACTTAATCAGCCCAAAATCACATAATCACATCCCAAGAAAAGGGGTTTTAGCTAGACTTCATAAAAGGATAGAAATCGTTACCAAATTGTGTTTCCATCAACTAGTTAAGATTAATTTCGTCTTTACAAAGGTCCAAATTGAAGAATCTCAAAGACCCACTTCCAATTTATCAAAAATGGAAAACTTTAATTCTTCAAAACTAAAGAAAACTTTGTCTCAATACCTAGAGTTCTAATTTAAAAGATGTAAAAACTTCTCTATTATGAAAACTAATACTACACTAAATATTCAAAAATGTATTATCGTCGGCAAAAATGTGCTACGAAGAGCCACTCGACGAAGTAAGTCAGGCTCGCCGATTAGCTCACCGATCCTCCCTTTGGTCCATTCCATCGCCTTCTCGCCTTGGCCTTCAGTATCCACAATTTATGTAACTTTAGGTGATCCGACACTGTATCACCGAACCAGTCGGCGATCCGCCGACTGCTCCTTTCTCTAGCCCACTTGGTTCTTTCCTTCAGGGCTTGGCACACTGGAACTTTAGGCGAGATAATAGCCATTCGGCGACTCGCCCAGTGGACTAGACGATCACCAAGCCTTCTTTTCTTTGTTCTTTCAGCTGCCTTGTTTCTTTCTGCACATTAGTGTCCATGCTTTTTTCCTCAATCCATATACCTGAAAATCAAGGGTTTTACATTAGTTATTGGCACAAAACAAGCATTTAAGGACACTAAATGACTATAAATAAGCCTTAAATGAGTCCAAATCTTGGATTCATCAAACGCCCCGTAGCTAGGCTCCGTACGCCAAAGGCCAATTTCCAGAGTTTTAGACCCAAAACCATGCCCAACTAGTATAGTCCATAGGTCAACCTATGCCCCATGGTCGGGGTGTCGTGGATGAGGCAGTGAGATGGTGTCACGACCCGAGAGTACCCCCAAGTCGTGACACAGTGTATTCGACCTCGAAGAGGACTTATATAAGCCCTTAGCATTCATTCATCACATAGGCAATAAAGAAAATAGTGCGGAATTAAAATCTTTTTAAAACAAACTCATAAGACTTGAAAGTCAACAACATTTTAAAGAAGTCTTTATACACATGCGGAATACTAGTCTCACATGGCTAACTTAGACCCAAAACTCCAAGAAACATACTAGGGGCACGGCCCTTTTACAGTTGAAAGAAACTACAAGTCTATTACAAATGTCTTAATAAAAAAAACTAGAATATAGAATCCTTGTCCTCGACATATGAGGACATACCAAAGTCTTGAGAGAAACTCTAGTCCCAAGCTTCACTATGGAAAGCACCTCACTTGCCAACACCTACACTTGTAGTAAAATATGGAAAATAATGGAGTTAGCACAATTAAGTACTAAGTATGATGACAATGAAAAAAGGGACATTTATTTGAGGTATATGCTTTTCACGCTATTCTTAATAAAACTTTATAATACAAGTATAAGAAACATGTTACAAGTCACCATCTAGATACAAGATAATATTCACATAATACACATGCTCAACTAATACCAAACTACAAGACATAACCATATTTATCAAGTAAATGATTTCATCATCTAAGACCCTCCATCTAAGATTATCCTAAGACCCACCTAAGTAAGACATGAAGTGGCCGCCCATACAACCTCTTCACACACACATAAGAGTTCCTCAAGACTACAAAAGATAAGGATCATTCCCTTTCAACATAACCAATAAGTCAACATTCGTTATTAGAGACATTTAAGGAGACATTTATGCATACAGGGGACTTCACAAAATAGTCATTAAAGACTTAGGGAACTCACTTTAGTACCTTCAAGGCCTACTCGTGCCATGTGTAGATAGCAGCCCAAACTACTACCTACATGTTATAGAACCTATAAAGTAACTAGAGTGCACATCTCACATGATGGGAATAGGCATTAACCGACATAGACCACACTAGCTAGGCATGGAATCCGGTGTCATAAGACCCCACACTGTGGAAGGTGTTCTACTTTCCAAGGGTAGAACTAGTCAACAACCCATGTAGTCACATGGTTTAGGGGATATCCAAAGACATTGATTGTACTCTAACCTCATACTCGGAGAGAGCCACCATCTTAACCATATCCACTCGATGCTTAGCCTTATTTCCCATAGAGTAATTTCATTCACATGTGAGTACTAGAGAGGGCGCCATCATTGGGCCTACCGACCCATAACACTCTACCAAGAAGCGTACCACAAGGATCTACCGATCAAGGTTCATGTAGGGTAGAAGAGAGGGTTTTCTACCGTTCTAGTCCACCAACTCTAAGTCTATCATCTCACACAAGAAGGAGGTCATCACCCTTAGGTTTACCCCTTCAAGGCTTTACATTCACATAGGGTCCTAGACTCATCATGAAGGGGCACCATGCTTAGGACTAACCGATTCAAGTCATAGCCTAGAGTACCTCATTAGTCATTTATAGAAGGGCACCAAATTTCGGTCTACCGATCCTAGACGCTCATTCATTCATTCATTACTCAAGAAATGGATGCCTATGCCTACCAAGTCAAGGGATCACATTCAAGAAGCTTTCATGTAGCAAGGAGAGACAACTAGGTATAACACATAAAGATACAACACCACCATATAGAGACTCTTCATAGTCTATCATCACTTATGAACATTAAGTGAGAACGTACTTTCAATCACAATACAACAACACTATTTACTAGATCACCTTGAGATCACATTAACACCTTCACATTGTACATTCATATATACCATAACATAATAATCCTTCAATTTACCATATAATGCCTTTAAGGCCGTAATCACAATTCATAGAATAAGTAAACAACTCCACCATGAGTGGATCAAACCATACAAAAGCAAATCAAAATACATCATGATTTAGGTCAACTTACCCTTCTCAAGAGCCATAACCACCATTTATAGATTCTCCAACAATTCATCATATAATGATATAGGTTACAATAGAAATCAATAATACTAGTCAATCTAAGCACAATTCCATCAATATACAATCGTAATTATCAAACCCACTTCATAAGTCAAATTAAGAATTTAGGGAGATCATGGGTCCATGGAGTTTTTCACCTTAAAACATCAATTGAACCATAATATGATCATAATAAATCGTTTGAAACCATTTAATGCAAAGACCCATGAGTTTGAGGAAGAATTGGGGTTTTTCATAACTTTTGAAAACCATTTTGAGATTTGGCTCTAGGGCGAAAACTAGCTCTAGATAAAGAGCCACCATAACTTATCTGATGAATTCCCAAAGAAATTTGATGAAGAAAGCTTTGAATCCAAACCCTAGTTCCCACTTCTTTTTCTTTCTTGAGTTGAGATAGAAATATTGAGAGAGAAGAACTTTGGAGGTTTTGATTTGGGTATTTGAGAATAATGAGGTAAAGGAAGGTTTAAAGACATAAAACTATTTATATTAATGATATAAACCATCTAAAATCAACCACACATGTTAAAAACTTAAAACGAAATTACTTAAAAACCCTTCACTTGGGCAACCTTGTCAGGGACCACGCCCACTTGGATGGGTCGTGAAAGGCGCCATGGCTTGTGGTGGTGCCCGTGGTACCCTAGACAGTGTGCATCCCTCACTTGCCAACCCCTCCAAGGCCAAGGCAAGTTCACAAAAGCGTGCATCCCTCACTTGCCAACCCCTCCAAGGACAAGGCAAGTTCACAAAAGCTCCCACGATCCGTGGTCAACACCACAAGTCGTGCTGATGCTTGTGAACTTGGAGGCAATGGCTTGGCTAAGTGGCCTTGCAAGCTTTGCCACCAAGTGACCTTCAAGACAATTTTCACGAGTCGTGGTCCGTAGTCATTGGGCAGTAGCTTGGCCAAGGTTGGGCAAGCCTTGCCCTCTTGATTTAGGCCTTGCTCTCCTTGGCTTAGCACAAGCCTTCACCCTTAACCATCATACAAAAACACCTTTTTAACACGGAGTCTAACATATGCCTTAACGTTGACTCACTAAACTCTTTCAACCAAGGCTAGGAACTACCATACACCAATTAGAACACATAAACTCACAAGACTAGTTCCCGAACGTTATGGTCGTCCCTTGACGTTCAACCTCAAAACCCTTCCAACTAAACTTTAAAGGTCAAAACTCAACATTTAAACAAGTTACTAACTTCTAAAACACATGAGAAGCTCTAGTTCCTCCTATTTAATTTTTAGGGTTGTTACATTATCCCCCACTTGGGAACATTCGTCCTCGAATGACACTTAAAACACATAAACGGGGGGTAACAACTCAAGACTAGCAGCCCACGATTCATGCATACAACATTATAAATCATATTCAAAGCTAGGAGGAACATCAACTCCACATAGAAAAGGTAGCAAAGCATAACAAGAAGGTAGGAACTACATCTACAAACTCATTATGCACATCAACATCACCACTCTCATTTCATTGGAGGAACTTCCTTCCCCAACGATCATCATTAAGCACATTATGCAAATTTCTAATAAAGCACAATTATGCAACGATTTTGATAACACCTTTTTAAATGTGCCCACAAGTCAACTCATACAACACTTAGGCAATTCATCATACATGCATAACAACATGAGGGACAAAATCATTAAATCTCATTTTCTCATGTAAACATAAACTCATGAAAACATGCATAACATAAGGAAACAGGAAACTCATTTTTTTTCACTAAAGACTCCAAAACATGCACCATGCTACTAGAAACTCTAAGTCTCAAGCTTGAATAGAATATAAGGAAAGAGACAAGGACATCAACACTCTCACAACCTTACTATTCAACAAACCATCCCCCACTTAGAAGAAACCCAACTAGACTATCATGAACAACACATAAGGACCTCATCACAAAAACAAGGAACTATAACTTACCGGCACCTCCATCCGAATTAGCCCCTTTGTCATTGTTGGCTTGGATAGCATAGAAATGAGTCTTCTTTTGATCATCAACTTTAGGACCACTAAAAGAAGCTTGTCTAGTATCCCTTCCTCTAGCTGCAAGAGTAGGACAATCCCACACCTTGTGATCATTCTTTCCACAACCATAGCACCCATTAGTACCAGCTAGACACTTACCAAAATGCTTCTTCCCACAAGTATGACAAGTAGGCTTAACAAATTGAGAACCACCACCTCTCTCTTGATTAACCTTAGGAGCACTTGAGGAATCTTGGTTAGGAGCCCTCTTCTTAAACCTAGGTTGACCTTGCTCATCGGATCTACCCTTCTTCAAATCTCTACCCAACCACTTAAGCTTGGAATCCTTAATGTATTAAGCACCATGAGTCTAGAAATATCCATGTCATTATGGAGCATGGCCGTACGACACTCTTCCTTGACTAAGTCGGTTACACCGGTCACAAACCTACTCATCTCCTCTCTAGGGTTAGACACCAAAGATGGAGCGTATTTAGAAAACAAGGTAAAGATCAAAGAATACTCCTCCAAATTCATGTTACCTTGCTTAAGATTTATGAACTCCTCAATCTTACACTCCCTCTTCTCCCGAGGAAAGTACCTTCCTAATAATGCTTCTTTAAACTCTTCCCACTCCATAGGACCCGCTTAAATCGGCCTATTGGCTTTCCATTGTCTGAACCACACTTGGGCCACTTCCTTCAATAGGTAAGAAGCCAACTCCACCTTCTCCCTAGAAGAAACCTCCATAGCATTGACTATCTTATAGATTTCATCCAAGAATTCTTGGGGATCTTCTCCCACTCTAGAGCCAACAAAGATAGGAGGATTCATCCTCACAAAGTCTCTCAACCTTGAGGGCACGGTACTCTCATTAGCATTCACCCTAGGCCCCATATCTCGATTAGCTTGAGTCGTCATGGCTTCAGCTAGAGTTAGAAAATCCGCCCTAATCTCTTTATTAGTCATGACCGGGGGAACAATCGGAACCTCATTCTCTTTATTGCCTATGGGGACTTAGTCAACTTGAAGACATTGGGGAGGAACTCCCCCATCCACATTCTCCTCTTCCACTCTCCTAGGATTAGCCCTTGTATTCATATCCTATAAACACAAGAGAAAAGACTAGAAAAAGAGACACTTATAGTACCACACTATAAGGCACGACTTCAAGAATTTGAAAGAAGGGTAACTTTTATCATCCTATAGCCTCTCGCTCATAGATGTGTTGCGATGAACAAGACTCTACTAGACATGGCTTGTGAGACTTTGAACCTAAAACCATTCCCAAAACCTCATGCTATGATACAAAGTTTGTCACGATCCAATAGCACCCCCAAGTCACGACACAGCGTATTCAACCTCGAAGAAGTCTTATACAAGCCCTTAGCATTCATTCATCACATAGGAAATAAATAAAATAGTGCGGAATTAAAACCTTTTTAAAACAAACTCATAAGACTTGAAAGTCAACAACATTTTTAAGAAGTCTTTATACACAAGCGGAATACTACTCTCACATGGCCAACTTAGACCCAAAACTCCAAGAAACATACTAGGGGCACGACTCTTTTACATTTGAAAGACACTACAAGTCTATTACAAATGTCTTAATAAAAGAAACTAGAATATAGAATTCTTGTCCTCGACGTATGAAGACATACCAAAGTCTTGAGAAAAACTCTAGTCCCAAGCTTCACTATGGAAAGCACCTCACTTGCCAACACCTACACTTGTAGTAAAACATGGTAAAGAATGGAGTTAGCACAATTAAGTACTAAGTATGATGACTATGCAAAAAGGGACATTTATTTGAGGTATATGCTTTTCACGCTATTCTTAATAAAACTTCATAATACTAGTATAAGAGACATGTTACAAGTCACCATCCAGATACATGATAATACTCACATAATATACATGCTCAACTAATACCAACTACAAGACATAACCATATTTATCAAGTAAACCATTTCATCATCTAAGACCCTCCATCTAAGGTTATCCTAAGACCCACCTAAGTAAGACATGAAGGGGCCGCCCATACAACCTCTTCACCCACACCTAAGAGTTCCTCAAGACTACCAACGATAAGGACCTTTCCCTTTCAACACAAACCAATAAGTCAACATTCGTTATTAGAGACATTTAAGGAGACATTCATGCATATAGGGGACTTCACATAATAGTCATCAAAGAGTTAAGGAACTCACTTTAGTAACTTCGAGGCCTACTCGTACCATGTGTAGATAGCATCCCATACTACTAATTTAACGTTATAGAACATATCAAGTAACTAGAGTGCACATCCCACATGAAGGAAATAGGCATGAGCCGACATAGACCACACTAGCTAGGCATGGAATCCGGTGTCATAAGACCCCACACCATGGAAGGTGTTCTACTTGTCAAGGGTAGAACTGGTAAACACCCATGTAGTCAGATGGTTTAGGGGATATCCAAAGACATTCATTGTACTCTAACCTCATACTTGGAGAGAGCCACCATATTAACCATATCCACTCGGTGCTTACCCTTATTTCCCATAGAGTAATTTCATTCACATGTGAGTACTAGAGAGGGTACCATCACTGGATCTACCGACCCATAACACTCTACCAAGAAGGGCACCACAAGGATCTACCGATCAAGGTTCATAATGGGTAGCTCATTGACTTTCTTAGAGAGAGTTTTCTACCGTTCTGGTCCACCAACTCTAAGCCTATCATTTAACATAGGAAGGAGGTCATCACCCTTAGGTTTACCCCTTCAAGGCTTTACATTCACATAGGGTCCTAGCCACATCATGAAGGAGCGCCATGCTTAGGTCTAACCGATTTAAGTCATAGCCTAGAGTACCTCATTAGTCATTTATAGAAGGGCACCAACTTTCGGTCTACCGATCCTAGACGCTCATTCATTCATTCATTACTCAAGAAATGGATGCCTATGCCTACCAAGTCAAGGGATCACATTCAAGAAGCTTTCATGTAGCAAGGAGAGACAACTAGGTATAACACATAAATATACAACACCACTATATAGAGACTCTTCATAGTCTATCACCATCACATATGAACATTAAGTGAGAACGTACTTTCAATCACAATACAACAACACTTTTTACTAGATCACCTTAGGATCACATGAATACCTTCACATTGTACATTCATATATACCATAACATAATAATCCTTCAATTTACCATATAATGCCTTTAAGGCTGTAATCACAATTCATACAATAAGTAAACAACTCCACCAAAAGAGGATCGAACCATATAGAAGCAAATCCAAATACATCATGAATTAGGTCAACTTACCCTTCTCCAAAGCCATAACCACCATTTATCAATCCTCCAACAATTCATCTTATAATGATATAGGTAACAATAGAAATCAATAATACTAGTCAATCTAAGCACAATTCCATCAATATACAATCATAATTATCAAACCCACTTCATAAGCCAAATCTAGGAATTTAGGTAGATCATGGGTCCATGGAGTTTTTCACCTTAAAACATCAATTGAACCATAATATAATCATAATAAATCGTTTGAAACCATTTAATGCAAGTACTCATGAGTTTGAGGAAGAATTGGGGTTTTTCATAACTTTTGAAAACCTTGAAAACCATTTTGAGATTTGGCTCTAAGGGGGAAAACTAGCCCTAGATAAAGAGCCACCATACCTTAGCTGATGAATTCCCAAAGAAATTTGGTGAATAAAGCTTTCAATCCAAACCCTAGTTCCCACTTCTTCTTCTTTCTTGAGTTGAGAGAGAAGTATTGAGAGAGAAGAACTTTGGAGGTTTTGATTTGGGTATTTGAGAATAATGAGTTAAAGGAAGGTTTTGAAGACTTAAAACTATTTATATTAATGATATAAACCATCTAAAATCAACCCCAAATGTTAAAAATTTAAAACGAAATTACTTAAAAACTCTTCACTTGGGAATCCCCATCAAGGACCACGCCCACTTGAACGTGTCGTGAAGGGAACCACAGCTCGTGGTGCTACACGTGGTCCCCTAGAGAGTGTGTATCCCTCATCTTCCAAGCCCTCCAAGGCCAAGGCAAGTTCACGGAAACTCCCACGATCCGTGGTCAACACCACGAGTCGTGGTGATGCTCGTGAACTTGGAGGTAGTGGCTTGGCTGAGTGGCCTTGCAAACTTTGCCACCAAGTGACCTCCACGGCCATTTTCACGAGCATTGGTCATGACCACTGGCCGTGAAGTGGTCCATGGTCATGGGGCAGTAGCTTGGCCAAGGTTGGGCAGGTTTTGCCCTCTTGGTTTAGGCCTTGCTCTCCTTGGCTTAGCACAAGCCTTCACCCTTAACTATCATACAAAAAAACCTTTGTAACATGGAGTCCAACACGTGCCTTAACGTTGACTCACTAAACTCTTTCAACCAAGGCTAGGAACTACCATACACCACTTAGAACACATAAACTCACAAGACTAGATCCCGAACGTCATGGTCGTCCCTTGACGTTCAACCTCAAAACTCTTCCAACTAGACTTTAAAGGTAAAAACTCAACATTTAAACAAGTTACTAACTTCTAAACACATGAGAAGCTCTAGTTCCTCCTATTTCATTTTTAGGATTGTTACAAATGGTTTTTGGTGGTTAAGTTTAGGGGTACTTTATGGTTTCCAGTTTTGATTAGGATTAAGTGGTGTCATTTTAACCTAATCTAGAACACCTATATAAACACTTTAGACCAAAAAATTAAGTCATCCAAGTCATTCTTTCTAAAAAAAAAAATCCCAAAGTTACTCCTCTCAAATATTCTCTCTCTAGAAAGTGAAGAAGAAGAAGAGGAAGAGGGTCAATCTAGTCAAGTATCCACTGTTTCAAGCTTGGTAGGCTTTTTAATCAAGGTATGATGGCTATTTTATTCATGGATTTCTTTCATCCATGATGACCCCATGTTTTCCCCAATTTAGAAGAAGAATTCCCCAAGTCAAACTAGGGTTTCTTCTAATGTTACGGGTTATGATCCAATAGAGTGGATTGTGATTGTTTATGATTGTTTATGTAATTTCATGTTTTTAGTATGATTATACATGTAGTAATTCTTAACCTATGATTCTAGAGTGAATTTGATATAGTTGGGTTTTATGCCATGAAACGGGAAATTGAGGGATTAGATGAGATCTTCTAGGATTGATGAATTACATTATAGATTTTCTTAAGATGGAAGCACATAGAAATGATTTGCTAAGAGTAAATCTTGTAGAAAATAATTGACTAAGATCAATTATGTATGATGAATTATGAATTGTAAGGCTTGAGATTAGAATTTTCTTGAGACTAAGGCATGGACGATGAATGATTATTTTTAGGGCTTTAAGAATGAAGCTTATATTTGATGTATAAATAGTAGGTCTTGATAGTAAAGATAACATGAAGAGTTAAGACTAGTAAGGATTTGACAGGGAAGTTATATGATGAATGTTGAGTTGTATATGGTATTGTTGTGGAAGGTTTACCCACATGACCTATAGTATAAATGTATGCATTTTGTAATAGAATCTATGTAAATTCTTGAGAACACTTTGATAGTAATGTGTCAATGAGTGATAAAATGTTGTTGTGTTGATTGAAAAGACATTCTCATAAACACATAACGAACATAATGTGAAAGGTTTTCTCACATAGTGATGATTTTAAGGTTGAAAGGCTTTCTCACCTAAATGAGTCTAAGATTTACATGCAGAGATGGACGGTGAAAGGTTTTCTCTTGCATGATCTAACCAGCTATCCTATTGAACTAACTTGGATTGGATTTCAAGGACATCCTTCCAAGAGACATCAATTAAGTAGGACTTAATAAGTATTCCGTGGGTATTATGGTTAGCACCGAGTGGATATTGAATATGAGATGGAAGCTTTTACGCAAATTGATTTTGGCTTCTAAATGGGATCAGTTTACGTGAGTTGAGTCCGGGTTTCCCAAGTACATCTCATGATATGGAGACCTTTTATCCAAGTTGAGTTGGGTTTCTAGTAGAAATCTCTTGTACCCATAAACTACGTGACCTTGTAGGAAATTTAGCTAGTGGATCCACCTAAGCTAACAAACCATGGTTCTACCTTAGACAAGTAGGACAACCCTTTTCAGTGTGGGTAACACTGGGTGATCATGTTATAGCTCACATGGTCTCATGTCGGTTAAATCTAATTCCCACAATGACAAGAAAATGAACTTGAATAATGAACTAAGGTTATTTCAAGGAAGTATTGTAAGTATGTTTTTATATGAGGTTTACTTGTATGATGTATGTTTGGCTTGGATTGTTGCTATGGTTTCCTTCCTTCATATTATGGACTAAAGGTGAATGTTCCCTTGTCTATGAGAAATAAGATAATGATGAACATGAATGAGGCCCTAAATTGGTTTGCTTAGCTTGGGTGAGATTTCTGGGGTCTTATATGTAATACCCCGGAAACTAGTAAACTAAACTAGAAAGTTCTAGATCCTTGTGGTAGGGTTTTAGAGTTTGGTATGAGGGTGAAAATCATAAAAATGATTCGCGTACTTAGAATGCGAGTCTTAGGGTTAGGGCGTCAAGGTACGACCCCCAAGGACAACCCAAGGGGTCCTTGAGGAGGACCCCAAAACAGTACCTAAATCTGTAATTTTTGAGTGAGCTACGGATGGCACCTACAGGGAATAGGTCCATCCACGCTCCATACCTGTAGCTCGTGGGTCAATTCTTATGTTCCCCTGAAAAGTTGAGCTGCCCACCTCCACCTATGGAGGTTCAGCACAGACAGTAGACTCACCCACGGTCCGTGGGTGGGGTGTAGGTAGGAGCAGATTTTTAGTTTTAAGGTTTAACTTAGGGGTTTGGGGGTTAATTGGTAATTAGTTAGGGGTTAACGGAGGTTGGTTAGTTATTTATTAAACTACCTATATAAGCCTAATAGACCCTTAAACTAAGTCATTGGTTTATTCTTCCAAGACCCCAAATTCTCTCTCTAGAAGTGAAGAAGAAGAAGAAGAAAACAAGTTAGGGCTGAATTTCCTCCAATGATTCCAGCTTTGTTAGGTCTTTGAATAAAGTTATGTTATCTTATTCATATATGCGTTATTCCACCAATAGAACCCCTAGGTTTTCCCCCAATTGTGAAGTCAAAACACAATTCTAGCTAGGGTTTCTTCCTACATTGTGGGTAGTGTTTAGGTATGATTCCAATCTAGTGGATAATACCTAATTATGTTTGAATTAGCATTGAATTATGTATTATGATGAATTTATGTGATTTCTATGTTTAACCCTAGTCTAATTGATGAATTTAATAGTGTGTGGGTTTTTGCCATGAAAGGTGAAATTGAAAAATTAGAATTGATCTTCTAAAATCATTGTCATGTTTAGTAATTGTTCAAGGTTAGGAACATATAATCATGAATTGAACTAGACTTTATTGAATATGAAGAATCATAACTAGTAAAGTTGAATTTGAACATTTATGATCAATTATGACTAGAATCACCTACTAATGAAGGATGTGATTAGAATACCTTGAAATTTAGGTATAAAGATGATATTAAGAAGTAAAGCTTGAGAATAAAGCTGGTAGCTATCAATGTTAGGGATTTGGGGGTAAAGTTAATATAATGTGATCTTGTTGTGTATTGTTTCTCATTTACACACTTAGGCATAAATATGCTAGGAGATCCAAGGTTCTCTCAGATAGAATCATTCTAGGTTGGCTTAATAACCTAAAATAAATCGAAGCTTGTTAGTCTAGAATAGCTTGAATCTGTGACATATGTTCCCTTCATGTATAGCTTAACTTTGTAAGACAAGACCAAGATTGATAGCTTACGATAGATAACTTATACTCTCCTAAGGATAGCTTAAGATTGAGGAATCACACTCTCCCAAGGGTATCTTGACTTAGCATTGTAAGATACATGTCAAGGGTAGCTTAAGTTAGGGATACTCATAGTAGCCTAGGATTGAGGATTTATAGTCTCCTAAGGGTAGCTCAAACTAACATTATTAGGGTGCCTTTATGATAGAATGAGTTGGTTTGGCCAAGACCATTTCATGGTAGCTTTAGGATTGAGGACACATACTCTCCTAACGGTAGCTTATGATTGAGAAATAATACTCTCTTAAGGGTAGCTTACATTAGCATCTTGGTGTGCTTGTAAGGGTAGCTTGACTTAGCATTGTAAGATGCATGTCAAGGGTAGCTTGAATTAGGAGTAGTCATGGCAGCTTAGGATTGAGGACATATACTCTCCTAAGGATAGCTTAGGATTGATGATCATACTCTCCTAATGATAGCTTGCATTAGTATCATAGTGTACTTGTAAGGGTAGCATGACTTAGTTGGTCTAGGATTATTTCATGGTAGCTAGGATGGAACACTTGTACCCTTCCTAGAATAGCTTGGACTTGCATGATAGGGTGTCTTCCAAGGTAGTTAGTTTATCATAATACAGTTATGTTAACAAAATGACTAGTTTGGTCTAGCATAGTAGGGTGCTATTCCTTGGTAGCCTTGAATTGAGAAATAGAATTCATTCATGTGTTGTGACTTGCGTTGTACTAAGTAGAGAAGTACCTTCAATGAATAATGGAAAATAGTGAAGAGGAACTAGTCCCCAACTAGTGAGTATGTATGATAACCTAAAGTGGTACTTAGTGTGGATAGTAGTATGGGATGTTATTCATACATTGCACAAGTATGACTTGAAGCTACTTATGAAGTGTTCTCTTATATAGTGTAGATATAGCTTGGGTTGTTTCTATAGTTGCCTTCCATGAGATGATTGAGTAAAGGTGATTGTTCCCTTGTATATATGAAGTAAGCTAATAATTAGACCAAATGAGGGTAAATATGACTAGAATGACTTCAAGGTGATGCTTAGTGTGAAGGGTAGTATGGAATGCCTATCATATATTGCACAAGTGTGCGTTGAGTTTACTTAGGAGTATGGTGCCCTTATGGTAGAAAAGCTTAAAGACTTGACCATGTATATAGACTATGATTAAGATGACCAAAAAGGGATGCTTAGCTTGAATGGTATTATGGGATGCTATTCATGCATTGCACAAGTATGCTTTTAGGTTACTTGAGAGTAGTTCTATTATGTTATAGATGACTAAAGAGTTGAATAATGCTTATGTTTGAGACTTTGCTTATTATTATGCTTATAGTTTATGTTCATGAAGTATTTCATATGATTTTGGATTATGTCTTATATTGACTAACCCTTGTCTTATGATCTTTTGATTATGCTAGCTAATTGAATAACGCTATCAAAGACACTTCATCCAATACTAAGCGTCAACGATTGTTAAGTAGTAATATAACCCAACTAGTGAATTGGGGTCGAGTCCCAAGGGAGTAGTTTGTAATCAAGATTTATGAAGAAAAACATAATTCAAGTTTAGGGCAACACAAGTGTCAAATATCAAAGGAGGTTTGGTATTCAATTATCAACTAAAACAACAAATAACATAAAAACGAATATAGAGACGGGATTGTTGGGATGTGATTATATTATGGGCTAAGGTAAATAACCGGGTAATTGCAATTAATAGTAAACAACTGCAAATCATTGAATAAGCTAGACTTTAGTGGGGATAAATTTTCTCTCAAACAATTTACCCCAAATCAAATTGGTTTCCCTCGAACAGCAATAAGCAGCAATTAAGCACAGCCTTCGCTTTAGTCCATTAGCTCTCTCGAGCTGAATGTGAGAAATATGGTTTAGGATTCACTCTCTCAAACTGAACCCATGAAAACCCAATACCCACAGACCATCGATTCAGTAATTTTAGTTTTAAAACCTCTCACTCGAGCAAACCAAAAACACGAAGTTAAGATTCTATTTGCAACTACAACCCATTAAATTTAACCACAATTACTGAACGAAATCACCTTTAAACAGCAAGTAAACTATCAATTAACAATACCCAGCAGTTAAATCAACCTATAATCACATAGTCACACCCAAAGAATTGGGCTTTTAGCTAGACATAGTAAAAAGGTAAAAATTGTTACCAAGTTGTGTTTCCATCAATTTGGTAGGATTGATATAGTTTTTACAAAGGTCTAAGATGAAGAATATTCAACACCCACTTCCTATTTCTTAGAAATGGAAATCTTCAAATCTTCAAAGCTAAGGAAAAATGTCTCCAAACTCAGTTCTAAGCTCTAAATTGAATAATAATGTTTGATATCTAAAATTGCATACTAAAATAAGAATTTTAAAATGTATATATAGTTGCCAAAAAATATATTGCGAAGGTCCAGTTGGAGCAATAAGTCAGGATCCCCAGTACACTCGGCGATCCGCCATTTGGTCATTTTAATCGCCATTTTATTTTGCCCTTCAGCATCTTCAAGTTTTACAACTTTGGGTGATATGGCACTGCATCGCAGAACCGTTCGGTGACTCGCCGACTGTTCCTTTCTATCACCGACTTGATTTTCTCCTTCAGGGATTGGTACTTGGGAACATTAGGTGAACTCATGGCCATTCGGCGACTCACCCAATGGGTTACGAGATCATCAGGCCTTCTTTTCTTCGTTCTTTCAGCTGCCTTGTTCGTTTTTGTCCATTAGTGTCCATGCTTTGTTCCTCAATCCGAATACCTGAAATTCAAGGATTTACATCAGTTATTGGCACAAAATATGCATTTGAGGACACTAATGTATCAAAATAAATCCCTAAATGAGTCCAATTTGTGGACTCATCAATACCCCCAACTTAAACTTTTACTTGTCCTCAAGTAAAACTCAAGTTCAGCAGTTCAAAAAGGATGTCTCAAATAGTTCTACACAAGACTCAATCATGAATGCACACAAAAAGACTCAACTTACTCATGCAAGGATTAATTGTGCACTCACATATTCAAGTTGTGACTCACCATTACCAAATAATCTCACGCTCACAATACTTGCTTCAAATGCAAGTTCAAGCTCAACAAAGGTACTCAAATGCCCGCACACAAAGAATGATTCCATATTAACACACAATGGTTCGCAATTTAAAGTTCCGGAATCAAATGCAACGCTCACACTCACAAAGATGAACACAATGTATGATTTCACCCATAGGTTTGCCCATATTTTCCAATCAATGCTTGCTTCAACTCACTCAAGATCAAAAAGGTCTTTTCAAGGCTTGTAATAAGGCTGAGTGCAAAGGTATGGTAATTTTGGCTCAATGGTTGTAATCCTCATGAAATGTGGTGTGAACAACACTTTCTTTTCTTTTCTTCATTATGTTCATTAATGCTCAAAAGTCACTCATTATTCATCTTCAATGGATTGTTGGAAAACCCATTTCTTTTTGCATTTTAACTCTTTTTCCACAACTTTTTTTCTTTTTTTTTCATTCTTTTCTTCTTTTTCATTCCTTTTTTTTATATGAAGGGGTTCCATTTTTCTCAAAACATGGGCAAAAGGGGACTATCTTGCATTTCTAGATTTACCTTCTTTTTTCACCACACCCCCAACTTAGGCTTTTGGCCTAAGTTGGCTATTCAAACAGATCACAAATCATGAGGACTATGCCTAATGGATCAAGAAAGGTTATGTTTTCATCACGTTTCTTCCAAGAAAAGGTTAAGGCTCAAGGGGTGCTCAAGCGGGGTTCACACACTCACAAGGTAGGCCAACAAAAGAGGTATTTCACACTCTTCGAAGCTGCCTAAGATCATCTCAAGAGATTGCATCACCTAGTCAATCGGACCAACGGGGCAAATTCTAAGTGTCATCACACATGGTTCATGGTAAGCTCATCACACAAGACATTGACACTAATGTCAAACAAGACTCCACACTTTTGCTAGTTTGCAATGTTCATCACAAGAGACTCAATATGATACTTGGCTAGTCACAACGAGATGCAAAAAGTTCACACATTGACTATGCAATTTCGTTTGGCCTCATCTTGGCCGCACATTCATTTTTGTTCGATTATGAGCACTATTCAAGTCATCGGTATTGATCAAGACTGATACTTAAATTTGCAAAAGAACAGCCACATTTAACCCAAATAAGAGGTGGCAAATTTTTCGGAAGGGTCCAAACATCATTCATCATTTAAAAACACAAAGCCACAAGCTCAAACATCCACAAAAAGCAGTGTAAAACACAATTTCAGCTCAAAACCCAATTATATAAACAAAACATCAATCACAAAATGTCACACAAAAGATGGGATAATGTCATTTTTCCTCAAATGCAAACAAAATAAAATATCCAAAAGTAAAAAAAAAGTAAGATAGAGAGGGAGGTAAAGAGGGGATCCTGTCTACACAGTCGCTCCATCTGTCTAAGCATCAGTGCCCGGTGCATCAGTCTGGCCTTGGACATCGGTGACCGAAGTCACCTCAGAATGAGTAGTAGTTGCACTAGGAGCAGCCAAGCGTGTATCCGCTAAAGAAGCCTGCACAACGGCATCTACCATGGCCTCTTCAGTCTCAATCAGTCCCTCATATGAAGCTTCCTAAGCCACCTCAAGCAACTCCTCATCAGTATCTGCCTCAGACTCAGGATCAACTGTCTGCTCAACTCTAATCTCATCTTCGGTGGTAGCAGAAGGCATATCCGGCACATCTGGGATATCCACCATCCCAAAGATCATGGACACGTTGGTGGACTTCAGCTGGTCCACATCACTCTGCAACACAGCTATAGAGGCCTTTAAGGTCGTCACCTCTTCGGTGGCCCCTTAGCCACGCTCACACACTGCTATCCTCACCACAAAGGCATCAATGGAAATGCTCAATGGTGATACGACATCATCCAAGGCCGTCTAAATCCTGCATATAATGGAGGCCTTGAGTCTGGCTGCCCGATGGTCGACAGAATGGGCAAGCTGCCCTATTCGGAGTAATGAAGCCTGAGTGATCGGAGCTCGGCAGAAGCAACAGTAGCAGCAGTTCTAGGAGGCAGTGCAGCCGTAGAAGAATCTGGTGTGCCATAAGGTATAACACAAGAAGTACCTGAAGGCCCAGGGGCCGGAGTAGATAAAGATGCCTCTAAAGGTCGTGAGTATGTGTCCACAACGGGGAAAGAATCCACCGGGGCTGCCTTATTCTTAATTTGCACTGTGATTTTCGGCGGGCTGACCCTTTTTAGCCGAATGCGGTCGGCGATCCACTGAAAGGGCTTCCCTATCGCCGACTTTACAAAAATTTTGAGCCTATCATTTAGGTGAGCTTGATCTAGCTCGCCAAAGTGATTCGGTGACTCGCCGACTGGATCGACTAGGCAGTCTGCAACTGTTTTTTTTTGTATTTAAATTGAAGTATTTCAAACTTTTTCCTGATGTTTTGCAGACATGGAGAGACCTAAAATTGCAGGTAGAAACATGCCACCCCAAAAGAAAGTAAAGGGGATTACACTCGAGAAGGATGCAAATGCATCCAGGGGCAAGGCGACAAAACTTCCCACAACTGGTGGGAAAGGCAAAGCTAAAGAGAAGGCACATATGTCACCGAAGCTCAGCTCTGATAGTGCCGGCATCTATGCCACCGACCTCACTACTTCTGAAAGTGAGGGTGAGCATCAGGAGAATCAGTCAATAGCTTCTGAGGACGATAAGCAAATAGCAGCACAGAGGGCAAAGCTGCGCTCCAAAAAGATGAATGATACGTCTAGGATCAAGATTCCTCAGGCCACCACTTCTCCTACTCCATCTCCAGCACAGGCTATGGTGCTTACACCACTAGTTCAGTGTCCCTCTCCCAAGTCTATGAACAAATTAAACACTGAGGGGCTAAGGACAATTATTGAGGAGAGCGTTTGTCCATGGATGGGGTCATCGACAGGTACCCAGAGATTATGAGTTGTTTGAAGGCTAAAAAATTCAAGATCTTCAGCAAGCCCCGTGGCTCGTATATTTCAAATTGGGTCCGGGAGCTTTACGATGCTTATGGGACCCTGATTCCACAAAGAAAGAAGCAAAAAGCTGCATTCAAACTAGTTGACTATGTGGTAGTCCAAGTCAAGAAAGTGTCGTCTGACAGCACTACTATAAATGGAGTTTTGGAGTGCACGTACAACATTGTAGACCCTCACGAGTACAGGATGAAGACTAAGTCATTTGAAGGAATAAAAAGCTGGCTGACTCCTCTTATCTGTGATGGCACTCCAAGGTTGTAACGACCCGAGAGCACCCCCTAGCCGTTACATGCGTATTCGACCTCTCGGAGGTCTTATACAAGCCTTAACATTCATTCATCGCATAGATCATAAAAATCACTAAGAATTTAAAACTTTTATTCAATAAAACCATAAGACTTCAAGAGTCATCAACATTTGAAAACATCAATA
>JAJOOO010008266.1:0-82870 GCA_029582685.1 Solanum piurae | reverse complement strand
AAAAAATGAAATTTTGAAGTTGAAAATATTTTTTAACAACAAACTTAAAAAAAAAATTAGGGTGGGGGGTGGTCGAGGGTAGGGATGAAAAAATGAAATTTTGAAGTTAAAAATATTTTTTAAAAATAAACTTAAAATTTTTTTTGGAGGTGGGGGGCTGGTAGGGGGGTGGAGGGGTCGAGGGTAGGGGTGAAAAAATGAAATTTTGAAGTTGAAAATATTTTTTAAAAATAAACTTCATTTTTTTTTTGGGGGGGGGGGCTGGTATGGGGTGGGTGGGGGGTGGGGAGTGGGGGGTGGGGGAGTCGAGGGTAGGGGTGAAAAAAATAAAATTTTGAAGTTTAAAATATTTTTTAAAAACAAACTTAAATTTTTTTTCGGAAAATGTTTTCCTTCATACCAAACACACCCTATATTATAATTTATTTTTAAAATCTAGGTGTATTTATTTTAGTTAGTTGGCAGCAATGGAGTGGTTCACTTTTCCACGTCAGCACATTTGTATATCACGCATTTTGCCTTAAATATTCGAGTATTTTTTTGTTAAAAAGTTGGATAGTTAAAGTGTCTGTTTGTGCACTATGAAAGTTGGAGGTCAAAGTTGAAATTTGAAGCCAAGTTTAGGGTCTAATATATGTATTATGCCCTTACTAAAATTATCTTTACATGGAATACGCTCATACTAAAATCACTTAATTTAAAAATTATCATTTTTTAAAAAAAAATCGGATTAAAATTAAGACAAACATGCCATTGAACTTTGCAAAATTGCTCATCTATGTCAAAAATATTACAAATTTAGCTCATTTATGTCATTTTCGTTTTAAAAACTACATATTCATATCATTTTTTTTGTTAACTTAAATGACATAAATAGTTAAACTTTTAACGGATAATATAGTCATGTCTTTTCTTAAAATTTGATGACATATCTAAATACTTTTCATTTTAAAAATAATTTAATGAACGACGTGGCCGATGCACTTAACTAGTGATTTTAGTAGAGCATTTTTGAGTTGGGGGGTTTAGAGGAAAAATCAAGTGGCAGCTCTGGATTGGGTTTGTCTTTACCTATTTCTCCTTCATCTTCTTCTAAACCTCAACTCCTCTCTCAACCTTTCCTTCTTTCTTCTTCAACTTCTGCAATCTCTACTCCCACTTTCCATTCCTCCATTTCCCCCCATGAAAATCTATCCATAAAGTTCCATTCTTTCTATACAAAACATCCCAAAAAAAGAAAAATCAAGAATGTCTCTACCAGTATTCCAAACAGCACAAATCAAGCCTATCAATACCCAAATCATTCCTTACTCAAAACCCTTGTTTCCCCCTTTGCTCTGTCTCCCAATTAGAGTCTATAAAGTTTGTAAAATCAAGGCTACAGCGTCGCCGGCGGTCGATGGAGACCCAGTTTCTGGTTTGGAACGTTGCTTTCAAGGGTCACCTGCGCTTGATCATCCGGCGTCTTCGTCGTCTTCTACGGTCATGTTTGCGCCGGTGATGAAGGGGGGAAAATATGGTGCGCTTGGTTCGGTTACTTTGGAAAAAGGGAAGCTTGATATGTCATCGAAGCAGCAGACCAGCTCTACTCCCGAGGTTAGTTCTTGTTTTCCTTTACTCTGGAAAACTTGAAGCGCTTTCTTCAATAGCTTCCTAGGTAATTGAATGGAACAGTCTCAGAATTATCACCTTGTGGTGTATTTATGCTAATACTCAAATATTTGATCATAGTTCTTGCTATTGCTAATGGTAGTTGAGAAGGCTCTTTCTAAGAAATAAGACTTAAAGTTAAGTGGCAGTGAGTTTCTTTTGAAGTAGAAGTTAATCTAAAAAAAAAATACGAGTATTTGAAATTTAGGGAGTTCCAGAGTTTTTGAGATTCCCCAACTAGCTTGGGTTATGAGGCTTAGTTGATTGACTGGTATAGAGTTTTAGGAATTGCTTGCCTGGTCTCAGGCTCCTCATTTGTCATTTCCTTTATTCTTGGAGCAAGAAGAAGGTTATTTCTACTAGTAAGACGATTCCCGTTGCTATTTACAATCGATTGACAAAGGTCTACCCAACTCTGACAAACCTCAAACACTTAGATGCAAAGTGTTAAACTGAGTCTGGTATCACTAAAATGACAATATGTGTCCGAGAATACATAATTCTGAAGTTGCTTACTAGATTTGAGATGTGTGTGGTGCCTTTTGTAAAGGTATCTTGTTGCTATTTTTTCTGTTTATAGCATCTTTCCTTTTCAATGAAGGAAAAGTTGAATAAAAAAGAAGTTGAATGCACTTTTCAGTTCGGCATATATGATGTGAAATGGCGCTTCTGCTACTATATAAGATATTAACATTCTAATCCAACTATGCATTCTCTCTCTCTCTCAAGATCTTAAGCTTCATTGTTAACCTTGTGGCTTGTGTGACTATTTAGTAAACACTTAGTCGAGCAAATTTGCTAATAATTTCGCCACATCACAGCTTTCAACTGGCGGAGGAGGTGGAAATATGGGGAAAAATCTAAATCATGGCGGTGGTGATGGAGGTGATGATGATGGTGATGATGACGATTACTTTGATGATTTCGATGATGGTGATGAAGGAGATGAAGGTGGACTCTTTAGAAGACGAATGCTACTGCAGGAAGTAAGAGGCCTCTGCAAGTGGAAAACTGCTTCTGCTTAATTCTGGATTTATTCAAACACTGTCATGTTACTCACAATTTTTCCATGTTGCCCAGTTGTTTGATCGTAAATTTGTTGATGCCGTGCTGAATGAGTGGCAGAAGACGATGCTGGATTTACCACCTGGACTTCGACAAGCCTATGAAATGGTAAATTGTGCTATGCAGTTGTCTCAAACTTGTCTCGTTTGGTCGGGTTATTTCTATGTCTGACTTTAATTTCTGCCTTTTCATCCAGGGATTAGTCAGTTCTGCTCAATTGGTGAACTTTCTTGCTTACAATGCTAGGCCTACTGTGGCTAGATTTATTTCTCGGTTACTTCCTCAAGGATTATCCAGGGCGTTCAATGGCAGGTAATGTAGCACCCTTACAGTACTCTAAACTCCTCACAGGGAAAATATTTTGGACAAAAGTCTGTCTGCTGGATATACAGTATGTAGTGGCATGTCAGAAATATCATTTGCTGAGTAGAGTAGTTATTCTGTCTGTTTAAATTAATTTCCTGTTCTTATAAAGTAAAAAATTAAGATCTTCTAAAAAATTAAGATCTTCTTTTAGTATCTTGCATCTTCAAATACATTTCTTAGCATTGCAGTCACTACTTCAAATCATTATTGTGTTAGCTTCACAGACATTTTTGAGCACTCATCTTCCTAGGCTTGTTCAAGATCATGAAAGTATTATTTTTTTTTTAGTGAAACAGAGCCGTTTTTACTCATTAGCCCCACACATTCCATCAAAACAGACGCAATAATAACTAAGAACGCAAAGCTGAAAAAGGAATTTCTTCTTCCATACTTCTGCAGCCATAATTGGTTTTATTATGGAGCTATTTTGAAATGAGATGAGTTGGCAGCATTGATCATCACTTTTAGTTTTTGGGTTTGATCTGCTGCAGAAGTAGGAACAGTCTTGTTTTATCTTTCAAAAACCTGTAGGATATTGATAGTGCCAATTTTCCATGAATTCAAATCACACCACCAAACCCTATAAAATATAAAACTCTTCAGAATGAAATTTGCTCCAGCTTTCCAATTGTATAAATATTTTTACCGTTGATAAATAGAACAAAAATTGAAAAGGACAAAGAAGACTGGAAAAATAGATTGGTGGTTGAATTTGATTGTTTCTAATTTCATTGGGTACCATAATTGGCAAAAAGGAAAAAGGAAAATGAAACCATTTGTTTGAAGGGATGATGTGTCGCTCTAGATGCCTCACATTCCTTACCCCAAAGGAAACAAGAGTCAAATTTCCAAGTTGTCGTATAACACCAAAAGACATCTATACCCTCACCTCTATAACATTATCTCGTTATTATTATCTCAATTTTCAAAAACAGACAAGGTAACCTCAGTCTCAGCTGCTCCATCATCCCCGTTGTTGCCAGGGTTCGGCGGCAAAATTGGGAACTCTCTACTCTGCCATTGACTACTGGCTCGTCAATCATTCACTTATTTAAAGCCTTATTATGAGCACTCATCTTCCAAGACTTGTCACGCTTGTTCAAGATCATGAAAGAATTTTTAGTGAAATAGAGCAGTTATTACTTATTACTCATTAGGCCCAAACATTCGTTGAAACAGCTACACTGCAATAACAACTAAAAATGCAAAGCAGAAAAAGGAAATTTCTTTTTCCATACTTCTGTGGCCAAAATGTGGTTATGTTATGGGTTTTCTATTTTGAAATGAGATGAATTGGCAGCATTGATCATTTACTTTTAGTTTTTGGGTTTGATCTGCTGCGGGAAGGAGCAGCAGTCTTGTTGTCTCTTTCAAAAACTTGAAGGAAATTGACAGCACCGATTTTCCATGAAGATCAGATCGCACCAGCAGAACATATAAGATATAAAACTCTGCAGGATGAAAGTTGCTCTGGCTATATCAGCCCCAAAGTTGAAAGCTTTGTAAATCCATGGGGCAGTTTGACACCTTAGTCTATGTCATCTAAGCTTTTCTAATTTTTGTTGTCAATTGTGTTGCTGTCTAAATAATGTATTTAAGTATTCAGGTTCTTACCGCATATTGAAATGACATTTCCAGTTGCCTTAATTTTTCTGGATCGTCTCTCTGTGACAGGAAGATTGCAGATCCAGCTTTTTTGAACAAGCTGCTTCTGGATCAGGCACTTACAATTGGTTGCTCAGTGTGGTGGGAGGTCAAAAACCGTAAAGAAAGGTATGTTCTTTATTTTTCCTTTTTAATGTTCTTTTGTTTTTTTTTGGGTGGGGGCGGAGTTGGCTTTCTTCTACACTTTGGGCATCCTTACTCTGTTTGTATATGTTAATTGTTGGTAAAACACAATATAAGAGGATTGACTTAATGCACATGTTCTATTTTACTTTGATCTAGGATTAAGCAGGAGTGGGATCTTGCTCTTCTTAACGTCCTAACTGCAACGGCTTGCAATGCTGCTGTTTTTTGGACGCTTGCTCCTTGTCAATCCTATGGAAATACTTTCCGCTACGATTTGCAGAACACTTTACAGAAGCTGCCGAACAATATCTTTGAAAAGAGTTACCCTTTAAGAGAATTTGACTTGCAGAAGAGAATTCATTCCTTTTTCTATAAGGCTGCAGAGCTGTGTATGATTGGCATCAGCGCAGGAGCTGTGCAGGGGGCTCTTTCAAATCTTCTTGCCAGTAAAAAAGAGGGAAGGTTAGCATTTCTTGGCTTATTGACCATTTATTTATACAGTTGGGCTTTTGTTTGGATCTAATTTTTAATTTAAGGGATGTAAGGTATGTCCAGTGTTGATGGCTTCTGTTTACCATTCACTAGGTTATCAGTGTCTATCCCATCTGTGAGTAGTAATGCACTCGGTTATGGGGCCTTCCTTGGTGTATATGCAAACCTGCGTTATCAGCTGTTGAATGGATTTGACAGAGCTGTTTTTAACTACTTTGATGTTATTGGGGTGGCTCTTGTCTTCAGCACTGCCATGAGGTATTTAGCTGCACAGTAGTTTACTCAGGCAAATTAGTTTGTTTGTTTTTCAGTTACAATTTCCCTTTCCTCTTGTACTACTGATACAAAAAACTATTTACTACTGTCAGTAAAAGTTAGTTATATTTTCCTATTTCTGCTATTACTTGCTCTTCTGTCAGGTCTATAGTATCTTTTGAATTCTTCCGCTTCAGTACTTGATGACTACACGTTTCATATTTTTTGTGGGTCTGTAAGAACACTTTTTTATCTTTATAGAAGAATTTTACCACCTGTATCCCAAGACTAGGTGTAATTATATGCAATTTCTTTGATTGGAGGTTAGGAAATATTATGCAATATCATTGATCTAGTAATCATACTGGTGTTTATTGATTTGATCTTTTCCAGTTCTCTAATATTTCATTGTATGCAGAGCTTTGAATGTTCAAGTAGGAGAGACATCAAGATTAGCTTGGCTTGGTGTGGAGGTGGATCCACTGGCTCATTCAGATGATGTCTTGAAGGCATACAGTAGGCCTACTGAAGGAGGGGTTGAGCAGTCATCTTCAAAATGGTTCATATCCAAGAATTCCATTGTTTCCGGGCTCGGGCTTTTGGGTATCAAACAAGGTCAGAGTGGCTCAACGACTGAGGGTGAAACATCAGCTCCTAAGGCACGAAGAAAAAGAATAGTCAGGAAAAAGGTAGCAAGTTGAGCCTAGGTAGTTGATGATAGTACTGTATACTGCTCAATTTTTCCAAACCCAAGTCTTGGATGAGGAGTTTTGGTCTAAAGCACCAATTGCCAAGTAAAGAAAGCTGAGATGCAGGTTTGAATTATGATCATTGGATCCACTACATCAGGAGGTGATTGTACTTAGGATGCTACGGAAGCTGCTTCTCGGTTTTTCTTCTCATTCCTTACTGGATTTTAGTAAAATGAGTATAAAGATCTAAATATTGAAGTTTGCAGTGGCTAGGTGGTAGGTACATTGCTGATCAATCTTGTTGTCTTCATATGCTTATAGTTTTATGGCTACACTCTTCATCTTTTAACTGTTCTTTTTGGCATTCTATGAGGATCATGTTTTCTTTTATTATTGAGCAGGGATCACCTTGCCTGAGATCTAGGGGATAAAACTTAGGTCATTTTCTGTTTATGCTTTTCCTATTCCAACCATGTACAATTTCCACAGCAGGAGTGAATTGGTAACTCTATGTTCAGGCAGCTTTCTATTTTCATAAAAGTTGCAACTGGTTTGCATGTTTTGGCAAGAAGTTGGTATGTACTGTTATTATTCTGTTTAATATTCAAATGCACTGCCTTCATTTTTTTTCCACCAATGAATGAGCCTTCTGTTTCCTTTTCTCTTTTTAGTATAACTATTCTAAATTCAAGGACAATGACAACATATCTAGGAGTGCAAATGTGTACATAAATTTTACCCATATCTTGGTGGGAGGTAAAGATTATTTTTGATAGATTCGAGTAGTACCTAGTTTTATCATGTTACACGTTAATGTTTATTATATAAAGATATAGCAATCCAATTAACCTCTTTCTTTAATACTTTTATTTATTTATCATAATTTAAGTAAAAAAATTATATAAGATAAAAATATTGATCATAAAGTCTAAAATATTGTGAATAATTTTTTGTTCATATAAAGATAGATTTAAGAAATAAAGTTGTAGTCAATTTTAAGTATTATATATTAGGAAATTTTTACTTTTTACAAATTAATAAAAATTTAATAGCTATAATTTTAATTAAAATTATTTGAAGAAGATAATAAACAATTTTAATGAATGATCAATTACTCCTTTCGTCCAATAATAGTCGTCCACTTTATAAAATCAATAAATAATTTTATACTTAGTTTCTAATTTACCCTATCATTAACTGTAGTCATGTCTCTATTACATTTTTCAAGACAAAGGTAATATAGTAAATTATCATTCTATTGTTAGTTTCTTAAGAAATGAGCAAAATCAATAGTAAATAAGTATTGTTGGACAGAGGAAGTATTAGTCCTCCATCATTTACTTTTACTTATCTATTACTCTCTCAATTCACTTTTATTTGTCACTTATTTCACTTTTGACATATCATAAAAAAAATATTCATGTTTTATCCTCAATATCAACGGAGAGAGTAATATTTTAAAGAACCTTAGTCAATTTAAAGTAACATAGATTAGGTACTATAAAAGTGACCAAATAATAAAAAAGCATCTATCCGAAGGGATGACGTGTCGCTATAGATGCCAAGTCAAATTTCCGAATTGACCAATCTCTTTCTTATCATCTCACTTTTACCAAATAGATAAAGATAAACCTCCATTGTCGCCGGCGTACGGAGTCAGAAATGGAAACTCTCTACTCCGTTGAATACTGGTTCGTCAATCATCCAATCATCACCAATTTCGAATGGAATCAAGACTCCACATTCGGTTCTTCACCTCTTTTCCTCGCTCTCACTGTCCTCACTTACCTCACTCTCACTTTCTCTTTCCACTATTTCCCTCTTCTCCCCACACTCTCCCCCGCCTCTCTCCGCTTCATCTCCGCTGTCCACAACCTCTTCCTCTTCCTTCTCTCACTAATCATGGCCGTCGGATGCTCCCTCTCCGCCTTCCACCAAATGCCCCAATCTGATTGGACTTGGGTCATTTGCTTCCCGGCTAATCAGACTCCCCCACGTGGACCCGTATTCTTCTGGGCTTACATCTTCTATTTCTCAAAGATTGTTGAATTTCTAGACACCCTTTTGATAATTCTCAGTGGGTCTAGATCTAGACGGCTGTCGTTCCTCCATGTGTATCACCACGCCGTGGTGGTAGTCATGTGCTATCTGTGGCTTTCTTCGTCCCAGACTCTATTTCCGGTGGCGCTTGTGACCAATGCGTCGGTTCATGTGCTAATGTACGCTTATTACTTTCTGTGTACCTTGGGATTTCGTCCATGGTGGAAGAGATTGGTAACGAACTGTCAGATTGTACAATTCGTCTTCAGTTTCCTGATTTCGGGTCTGATGCTGTATTATCACTTTACCGGGTCGGGTTGCTCCGGGATCCATGGATGGTGCTTCAATGCAGTTTTCAATGCTTCCCTTTTGGCACTCTTCCTTGATTTTCATTCCAAAAATTATGCAAAGAAGAGGAAAGATGTAAACAAGAATAAGCTGTCGTGATTGTCCAATGCACTATTGCTGAAAAGGACCGAACCAAAAGTGTCAATTTGACATATCATTGATCACTAGATACATACTGGCTTTCGGATTAAAAGAGTAAAACGCTTCTTACCAAATCAAAGATCGAAGGATCATAAACTACTATCAGCTATTATTCATTTCAGAGTAGTTGAATTTGTTTGTAACATTATTTTGTTGAATGAATGGAAATAGATTTAGCAAAATTCACCCTTTTGTTTAATGCTTCTTCATTTATTATATTTTCAATGGGTATCAACTTCTCTCGTAATACATTGTATAAATAAAGAAAATTTAGCCATCACGATTCTTACACACTTTTTTATATTAATAATCTTGGATATAAATAGTACTAAGAGACAATTGTAAGGAACACATAAGTGGGAAAAAATGGTCGGAGGTAAGGAATCGTTTGATTTAAGGAAGAAGAAAGGAAGCCTTATTCCTCTAATGTTCACTCTCTTCTGCACGTATTCTTCTCTAACTTGAAATACATATATGTATATATATCTCACTTGTCTTTCACTTCTTTTTAACTCACAATTTCACAATTACTACTACTTAGTAGTGCTGCATATTCATGGCTTCTCACTTCACTTCATCTTTCAATGTTTGGTTTCTCTTGTTTGCTATTGCCTTAGGTATAACACAATATACTCTCTCTCCTTCTTTCGCTCGCTTTCTAATAAGATAGAAAGAAGTTAGCGAGGTAGCTCACCAAGTGAGTTCCTCAACCCTTCACCACATAGATAGAAGGATTCAATATCGTATTTATTTTCTCTCCTGAATTATGTATATTTGATATTGTAATTTTTTTAGAATCTTTTTTTTTCCCGGATATTGACACAATTTAGTGTGACAGGGGTAAAATTGTCCGAGTGTACAAATATTACCATTATAAACAACTGCGTAGAGACAGTATGGCCTGGAATTACACCTAAGAACAATTTCAGTGGAGATGGTTATGAGCTGAAACAAGGCCAGTCTGCCGTCTTTACCGCCCCGGCTGGGTGGAGCGGCCGTATATGGGGTCGAACCGGGTGTGACTTCGACAAGAATGACAACGGCACGTGCCAGACCGGTAGGTGTGGGACCGGCTTAAAATGTCGTGAACCGGGTCAGCCTCCAGCTTCAATTGCCGAATTTACCCTTGGAGATACTGATTTTTACGATGTTAGCCTTGTGGATGGGTTCAACTTGCCTATAGTAGTAAAACCTGTAAATGGCAAAGGAAACTGCAGTTCTGTTGGATGTGACAGTGATCTCAGACCAAATTGCCCTTCTGAGCTAGCTCTCAAGTCGGACGGCAAGACGATCGCATGCCGGAGCGCATGTAACGTCTTCGACACCGATGAATATTGCTGCAGGGGAACGTTTAGTAGTCCAGTTTCATGTTTGCCTACAAACTATTCAAGGATTTTCAAGACAGCATGCCCTGTGGCTTATAGCTTTGCCTTTGATGACCCAACTAGTATCATCACTTGCTCTTCTACTGACTATGTTGTGTCATTTTGTTCTTCAAGGTAAACAATTCTAATCCTTCTCAATTGCCTTGAACAAATAGAAGAAATCATCGAGCATTTTTTGCCCTTGTATGGTTTTAGACTACACACTTGAATGTTCTTTTGCTGATTTAAGATTTTCTGTGTTGGATAACAGGAACCAGAACCAGACACAGTGCACAAATCATGGCAAGAATGTGACTTGTAATGGAGCATATGGATTGAAGTCACTCTTTAAAACAAGACATATACTGATGGTTGGATTGACAACAGTGATAAGTCTTGGAGGATTGATGTTTTGACAGAAATAGTACAGATTTTCATCTTTTTGAGCACCTGTTGGCAACTACATTTACTTTTCTCATTCATATAGGATTTTGACTGCATTTCCTTGTCTTTTGAAATTTTGTTCACTAGTGTGAAAACATCAAAATTTGGCCATTGACTCAAAGTGCATAAGCTTCTAATTCTCAGCAAAACTCTATGTCTGGGATACAGTTCTTTTATGCTTTGAAAGTGATAAAATTCCAGCAACCCCCCACCACCACCACCACAAAGAAAAAGGAAGAAGAAAAGAGTGTAATGAGATCACAGGAAAGAAGTGGCTTCTATGGTAACAACTTCTTAAAAGGCCATCTTCAGCCAACGAAACTTAAAAAGGCCATTGACGAAAACAAGACATTCTTATGCTCTTCCTCCTTAGCAGACGATACCTATTGCCAATACTAAATAGCAGTCAGGAACTTTTATCTATTTTTCTTGTTATGATGCATGGATTAAAACCCCCCAAGAGAAATTATTAGATGGATATATATATTATTTATCATATAAAATCAATCACATTATGTTCCAAGAGGAAAAACTACGAAATCCCAACCAAATGATACTGTTTTTAAGGGCAAAAAACTGTTTCTGCTTCAATCTTCGACCCGTCACACCTGCTGTAACCACCGACTATAAAGAAAAAAGGAAAAAGAGAAAAGATAGTTACCTAAAAGAAGATTTACAATAACCTACTGCTTTAACTGTTTCTCTGATTTTACTCCGTCATTGATCGACTCCTTTCTTTGGTTTGGTGCATCGGACTCATCATCCTCAAATGGTAGTACAACAACTGGGGTGGCTGGCACTGTTTCCCACCGCTCCTTCAGAAAGCTCATGAATCTCAAAACCATTTGCCTTCGGAACGCGAGTTCTCGGGTGAATGCATCAGAAATCAGGAAAGCAGCTATATACTTGAATGGAACAATTAAGAGAATGGTTGCACCAAATAGTAGAGCCAGAGCAACTTCCATCGTAATCTGACAAAGATTATGAAAATTAACTCAATTAAGTAAAAAACAGATATGGGGTATTAGATAAAAATTAACACTACAATTCTGAGGTGCAAGCATAAATAGTAGAGTAAGCATTAAGAATTAATTGAGCCCCTAAAATAATTACTCAAAGTAGACCATACACAGAGAGAAATGATTTGGACATAATCTCATCAAACTCAAAACATGCACAACTGAACCCCTAAAACAATTAAAAAAGATCCAGCATAACAGAAAATTTTAAAAAGAGCAACTACTAATTGTTAGATGTGGTTCAGGTTAGGGGCTCAGGGACTTTTTGAGTGTTCATGATCTCGAATGTGATGAAGTTCGAAACCAGGGTGGGGGAGCAGGACTTGAGCCAAACAAGTTTCTAAGGAGATAAGGCCCAAGTCTAGCGCTACTATAGTGGAAGAAGCAACACATCATATCAACTCTCCTTGTATAAAAGGTAACTTTTGGTCCCTCAAGAAAAAAAGATTCAATTTAAATTAT
This sequence comes from Solanum piurae, assembly GCA_029582685.1. Taxonomy (NCBI): domain Eukaryota; kingdom Viridiplantae; phylum Streptophyta; class Magnoliopsida; order Solanales; family Solanaceae; genus Solanum; species Solanum piurae. Next base: position 70,741 of record JAJOOO010008266.1, on the reverse strand, counting down.
AGAGCAAAATCTCAATTCTGGCCCCTCATATACCAAGTTCAAACATTCAATTCTTTCTTACTTGCATTTCTAGTCAAATACTTAAGATAAACATAAATGTATAATGACAGATCCTTCTTCTTTTTTTCAGAAAAAGTTTATATTTTGGGTTTACAACTTAATAGCTTCTCTTTATACTTTATAGTCAAATACATATTGTCAGAATGAGGGTAAGGAGGGGGGGATGTGGTGAGAGGGTTATTGGCATTGAATTAGAGTGATGGGAGTTGTGAGTAATCGGCACTAGGGATAGAGCAGCAAGTCGTTTGGGATGAGGAAGGTTCTTGTGAACATGAGTGGAGCTGGGTGAGGGCACAGGTTGTATTTTCACTAATGCCCATCAAGAATGAAATGGTTTTAAAGAAAAAAGAAACTTTAGAGTTCGAGTATACACTAATTAGTATGCTAAAACCACAGACAAGAGTCAAAGATTTTTGTTTTGTTTGGTAACGGTTGAGTGCACACCTCGACAACTAATCTATCTACTTTACTTGTTCTAATATCTTTTCAAAGTAGCTATCATGAATCAAATAATTGAATACATATACTCTTGCTGGGGCTATTCAGAAGTTTCACACTCCTAAGCTATTCTTAGCATGCATGTCGGTAGCACACATCTTAAACCTATCAGTGGCAATATTATTCAATTCCTCCTTTGGCACTGAAAGACCTGTTTTCGTTGTAATCTAGGTTAGATTGGAGGTACCTGAGGTTGACCAGCAAGAATAATTGCTCGAATCTTAAGCAGCGACACATTCAAGCTCTGCATATACTTTTCAACTTCACTCAAAGCCTCTTTAACTGCAATAATTTTCTGTAGAGTATTTGATGGTGGTTGATCACGTATGGTTACTTTTCCAAAATATCTTCCAAGGCGGCCTTGTTCCTTGAGCCCCTTAAGTAATAACATGCCAGCAGCCAAGCCCATCAACATTGCTGGTAAAATATAAGATAGCATATTCCTGATCCCAGAAAACCGAGTGTCAAGAAACTCAATGTAATTAAGACAGATAACTAACCACACAAAGAATAACTTCAGGAGCATGCTCAAAAACAAAAATAACTAATTTAACAGTCAGCAACGTATTACCATGATCCATCCTTATCATGTATATATATTCATGTGCCATACTCACTGGACATTGTACATTATCCTTCTTTTTATTTTTTAAATGGTAAGTCAAGATATCATAAATATAAACAGTTTAGTTATGTTCTTGATCATTGTACATAATCCTCTAAAACAACACACTATTTGAAACTTATACAATGTAATATTTTTCCAAACGCACACGGATGGGGAAAAATTTAAGAGTACAACACAATGTAGCATTCATGAACCTCCGCAACCTGCAAAAGGAACTCTTCAATCTTCAGAATTGTGTATGAATATGGTTTTCAGAAGCTGGTTAATTTTAGGTGACAAAACTGTGAAAATCATTTGGGACATTTAGAATGGTAACTTAAACAGTCCCTATAATTAGCATAAATCTAACATAAAAGTTGCCTGCAAGATAGCAACAAGCCCAGGAGATCGCAAGTTCATATGGTTCCAGAAAAGATAAAAATCATGAAGACCAGTAATGAAGTTTTCATTCACAAGAAGTTTAGACAAGTAAATATTCATTTGGACTTGAGAGGTCATATACATATTCTATAAAATGCTCAGTAAACATTTAGATGTACAGGCAAACCAGATACTGATGGCCGATGCCAATGCACTCTACCTGAATATAATCGTATATGCGAGTGCAAGAGAAGAGGCAGTTAATAGGGGATCCTCCCAATGCCTAAGTTTCTCAAAGTTTTTTACCATAACTGTTAAAGGAAACACAAGTTCCTGCCAAGAAAGGGGAAGAAAATTAAAAATCAATATTACTGATAAAAGAATAAACTTGTCGAATTAGAAAAACACAGACAACATACAACAAGGCTGAACTTGTAAACCCACAGAACACAACAAGATGCTCTAGCCAATTTCTTTCAAGAAAGTACGAAAAAACAATATCATTAGTAGTTTGAATATTCTCAATAGATAAAGAGTACAGTGCCACATCCCTTTCACATTAACCTCCGAGTCCAGTTTTCTTCCACATCGTCACTATGTAAAATGACAGATGACTGTAATAGTGACAATTATTCCTATTTTAAGAGGAAAATGTGCCAATAGTAGTCTTATAGTCAAGTGTTTCCAAACAGTACTGCCTCCCAGGCCATAAGCCAATTATGAGAGAGTCAGTCAAATTCATCTAGGTCGGTTGAGGCTCAAAATATCCACAATTTAAGACCATTGATTTATACTTACCTTTCAATTCTTAGAACAAGCTTTTAAGGTTGTTTTCTTTTCTTTTAGGCAAATCATGGTTGGTCTTTTTCCTTTTCCAAATCATGGTTGAACTTTTACCCTTTCTTCTTCTTGAAGGGAAAAGTAAACCCTGGCTAGATTTTGTATCGCCATGGTCTAACACTCAATCCAAGTGAAGAAAGTCCTTGAAATTTCAGTTCTAAGGAAAAGAAAGAAGAAAAGATGCCTGATTTTAAGCCATAACCATAAGCACATCATCCATGAAACAGTAACAATAGCTATAACTAGTGAGACTTCTGTAATTATTTTTGAAACTTTACAAAGGTTGTGACTTGAACAGCTCGGGTGCACCTTCATTATTTTACTGGCTAATTGTATCTTCCCATAATACAGGTAGGGTAATTCTGTCCACCAAGACTTTAACAATGGAAAGTACCCAACTTCTTTTCTCTCTACGAAATTTGAACCCTGACCTCCGTCAGTTTTTGTTCCAACTCCATCGACTGCTAGGCCATGCCTTTAGGTATGGTGAGGCTTCTATAATTTTGCCAAGCACAAGATAGTATCAACATTTCTGTCTATCTTGCGCAAAAATAAATAGCAAAAGTCTAAAGTAATCCTAAGCAACAACTGATGATTTTTATACAAAAAAAACAAGTACTGCAGGGCATGTTCTTGATGCTTATTGCAGGTACCCAGTTTGTCTCCTATACAGGACAATAAGCAAAATAAGGACTTAGATGAATCACAAACAATGAAATTCCTTTCAACACTAAACTCCGGGCAACAAAGTAAGCATATTCTAAACCAAGTCTGAGCTTACATTTGAAGACTATTAAAAGTTCCCATCACACATTAGTTAAATTTCTTTGTATTTCTATTTTTTTTTAAATTTCTACCTTTAGTGCAAGTCCTATCAGAGTAACATATCTTACAGAAATATAACATGCTTATTGTCCTAACTATAACCGAGAATTTAAATGTTTAAACGCATGATCATTTTTACGAAAAAAATGTTTAATTATTCTGGAGTTACGAGATGCATAAATGCGACTAATTAATCCAAAAATCAGAAAAAATTGCAGACGGAAACAGCAGAAAAGGAAAGGGACAAGATAACCTTAAAAAGGTCAATGTTACTAGGTATCCCTTCAATCATTGCTGCGTCAATTGTGGCTTGCGTTTTCTCTACTACTTGATATTTATCTCTACATATCAATGCTGCTTTTTCCATCAAATTTATATCAGCGACAACAAGATTTTTACTGAAAACTATTCCCTGTTTCGATCGGGGGTTCTTCCAAAAAGCAAGTGAAGCACTAGAAGCCCATGATGGAGACTTCATCCACTTCTGCAGGTACACACTTCCATCTATGTCAAACACATAACTACTACTTTCTGTTGCATCATTCGTGGATCCAGATGATCCCCCTGATTGATAATCTTGATCAGTCATTTTTGCAATCAATGGTCCACCCCAACAATTAACTGCTAGAGTTTGTAAAACAACGTCACCATAAGGTGCATTTTGCAAATATGAGAACTGAACCAATTTAGTTGGCTCCTCCAAGAGCTTTCGAGTATATTGAAGAGCCTGAAGTCTCTTAACAGCATTGGTAGCATACGAAATTGCTCTTGCCTTCCCTTTCTGGGAACCATAGACATTGTATACGGATGGATCACCTTCCTCGGGACCAAATTCTCGTATGAACTTGTATAAAGCAATTACTTCACTGATGCATGCATACCACACATCCCGTCTCATTTCTCCTCCAAAGTCGACAAATTCTAATACCCATGTATCCGACCTGATATGAGTACAACAAATTAGAACATAATAAATCAACAAGAATTTTTTATCAGCTAAAATTAAAAAGCTGGATATTTCATATAGCAACATCCCATTCTTAATAAACATGAAACACAAGAAAATTCAAAATAAAAGCACATAAATTAACTTCACTTCCAGTCAGAGGACCTGCATAGTCAACTACAAACATGAGAAAGGACAAATGATTTATGATTAACAAGTCTAACATGCAAATGTAGACTCCAATCAAAGCATGAAATTTGCCTATTAATTGGGATGAAGAAGAAACTTGGAAGATTTCTATCCACAAGGCCGAAATGAATTTGATAAAGTACCTAGTAAGATAAATCGAGAGATATAACGATTCAGATCGGGAGCAATTTACTAGTTAGTCATATGATAACTTTGGTGATTAGTTACCATACTTCCTTTTAAGATTGGCTGAAATGTATATGTAAAACTTGAAGTTAGGATTAGGGGTGTCAAATGGGTGGATCATTAACCCCCACAAATGTTACTTTGGCTGAAATGGGTTGGGGCAAAATGGGCTGAACGATGGTTCATATAGACCAACCCGCCAACTCTTACCAAATTTTAATTTCCTAGTTTTCTTATAATTTGTTTAGTTACTTAATAAGACGTTTTTTGTTTATTATGGCAATATACAACATATCAAATGAAAAAACAGGCAGATGCAACTCCTTGCCACACTCTTAAAGCTAGATCTCTTTTTATGGTTATTTAGTTGGCAGAATTTAGCCCCTGTAGATTGCCCTATTAACTTGTTGGATTTTGGATTTCTCCTTCCCCTTTTGTACTTATTGCACCTTCTTGATGCCTATTATACAGAATTTCTTACTTCATCAAAAAAAAAAAAATGGTTGACACAGGCAATCCCTTCTTTTGTCTCTATCAGATAATGACAATGGTCTCTCCTAGATGTGATAAAACAGGAAGAAGTGTAAAAGTGAGCACTAACTTTTGGAAAGCTATTTGTTCAAAGGATGGAACTTTGTATATCTATGATTTTTTAGAACCTGAAACAATTGACAGGTGGCCATTAAATGTATGTACTGTCATGAAGTTGTGGGCCTAATTTGAGGCTCTACTTTAGGCTTGGGAGATGCCAACAAAAGTTCTTTCCAAAGTAAAACAAGGAAATAGTCCACATGGGATTGGTTGGAGAAGCTTACTCACTGAGGACCTGAAGTGACAGATACAGCAGAATCTAGAAAGTCAAAGCCCAGAGGCCCAACTCTTGTTCTCTTTATGTGTGAACCTTCTCCTGTAAGATCCAATCTTGATGTATTTCTTTTCCCCATCAAACCAACTGCCTGCAAGACACAAGAATCGAGTATACAGTATGTAATGTGCAAACTGTTCAGCTAGCCAACTCAAACAAATTATCATCATCCATTTGCCTCAATTTTCACAACTTAAAAGGAACTACCAACTAAAGTTTACATTCAAGAATGAAGAAATTGCAAGATAAGAAAGATATTTCCATCAACAGTGATGGGTTAGGACATCTCATGAGACCTTTACACAGTTCTTTGGAAGTATGTAATTATTAATGAGTACCTCAAAGTAAAGGGCCCTATCAGTCAAAATAAGTTTTCCTGGCCATGCCATATTATTCTCCCATTTAAGAACAGGGTGTTTTCCACCAGAAGCAATGCACAAGATTCTCTCGTTATGGAGCTGGGAGAGATCTTGAAACTGGTATGACTTCCGTCCTTCATGCACTCTAAAATAAGAAAAGAAGTATCAGAACAATTATAGTGACTTCCAGATTTCAGGCTTAGTTAAGAGTTCTCATCATAAATAGAAATCAAAATTGATAATAAATTTTTCCCCATTACTGAAAAGGATAGAACTACTTTAAATACTAATAAACCCAAACAACTAGAATGTTAAGACGACAACAACTACTATGCCTCAGTCCCAAACAAGTCAGGTCGGCTATTTGAATCCTCACTGACCATGTATCTCCATTTAAGTTCAACTCATGTCATCATCATATAAAAAACAACTAGAGTGTTAAGAAAATGAAAGAAATATTCAGAAGCTTTGTATTCGTGTGAATGCTAAATACTTTCCCTATTCAGTTCTATGTGATAAAGTTTACTTCTCATAGTCAACAACAACATACCCAATATAGTCCCACAAGTGGGGTCTGGGGAGGGTAGAGCGTACGCAGACCTTACTCTTACCTTGTTAGGTAGAGAGGCTGTTCCGGAAAAACCCTCAGTTCAAAGAAAGCAAAAACACAACTCACTTCTCATAGTCAAGTGGAATAATTTTCTGGCATATTTTTTTACATGGATTTAATATTTTATTTTAAAAAGAAGAAATAGTTACTCAGTAGTACAACAAATTCTTATGGGATTGTAACAATTTAAATTTCAGGAAGCAAAAGTATGCATTGTCAAGAAATCCTACTACAACATTGGATTTGTCAAATTAGTAAACTACATATTCTTTATGAATTATGATGTTTTGTGTATGTGAGCTGATAATTAACCATAAATTTGAATTGTGCAATGACATGCACATAACATACTAGAAGAAACTCAAAAGAGAGGATGCTTACTTGAGAAGTTCACATATGTATGTGGACCATGAGGTAAATGAGATGCCTCGATCATTACCAGCAAGAGCTTTGAAAAGGTTGTGTGCTGTTGTCCAATCAGCTATACCAGCAACAGCAGGAGTAATACGAACAAAAGCCTCTTCTCCAACTAGTCTCCTCTTTAGCTTCAGCAGAAACCGATACATTTAGGTTTGACTCAAATATTTGTGTTCATAGTAAGAACTTCTCAGTGAAGTACAATCATGAAACACATAGGTAAGAACAAATATTACATATGAATAATGGACAAACCACTTTCCCAAGCTTGCAAATATTAATATCCTAGCAGATTCGGGAGAACTTTTTATTTTGATCGTCATGGAAGCAAATTAGTATACATGGAAAGCAAAAGTGAGGTCTGCACTACATATGACTGAGAACAAAAGTATTTTGCTCCTCACAGCATCCACCTCCAGCCTCTCCTTTCCTAAATCTTCTTCAATCTCAACAATTTCTTTTGTAAATTTTAATAGTTACATAAATATAATTGTTATTGATATTGCCACCTAGGGGTGTCCACCCTATATATCCTTCAAAGATACAAAATGGTTTAGAAAAAAGAAAATGAACTAGCCAGTACATAATGCAAGGTCCTTACACCAGCCCGAAAAGTGACCCAGAGATAGAAGTGAATCTAGCAACTACATCTTCACTTTCATATTTAATACTGTGTGAAGCATTTCCAGTTTATTCACCCCTAAAATGCACTACTATCACAGCAGAGGGATTTTATCATCCACCATTTTACAGCACATTTACCCATAAACTATTCACTGTTTCAGTTGTAGGTTTAAATGTTTGAGATTGTTCTAGGAAAACAATAAGCAGCCTCCAAAAATTATACTCTGTTCAGTGAGAAGTTTGTTAGAACTTCAACAATTGAGTTTGATCTGACTTCACAAAGGGAAAAAAAGACCTTTTTCCCATCTATTCTGTTCAAAAGAACATATTGTTGATAGTGTCGCAATCTATCAAATCCAAGTTAGAAACCCAGGGAGCACCACCAGCAAACCTCAGCTTAATTGATTAAATATAATAGGCATCTTTACTGAAATAAACAAACCATTGAAAAGAATAGAGAAGGTTGGCATATAAAGAATAACCTACCCTCCTTCCACACCACAAGAACAAACTGAAAAAAGAAAGCAAAAAGCAGAAAGAAAAGACAGAATATATGCCGATTCTTGGCAGAGGCACAATGATTAGAGAGGTTGAAAAGATGATACCAATTGACCTTATTAGTTCTAGAGCATATAAATCACCAGAAATTTATCTTCTTTGGCAGATCATCAGAAGAGTGATATAAGATGCCACAAAATTGTGAGTGATTGTATCTTATTTTTCCATCAGCTGTCTTTGAAAATGCATCTACAGTTAGATTAACAGCTTAACACTAACAGCCTAAAGACAACAACCTACCCTTAAAGTCGCCCATGTCACATACAACCTATCATTTACGAGATCTAAAGAGCGGAGAAAGAACCTGGAGAGAATGCTTCTCTGCAAATTTAACTCGGGAGTCTCCTCTGCTCCTATATGGTTGCTCCCACGCAAGCATAGTTACGAAAATCAGTCTCTGGAATGCAGGTTCCTGAAATCACATCTAAATATATTAATGAATGAGTAGAGATAAATCTTATCTTTTACGACTCATTCCAATCTGAAAATATTGAGTTAATAATTCTTTTATGCAAAATTGTAGAAAGATTTCAAGCATGGAAAGAAAAACTAACTGGAATCCTTCCTATTCCTAGAGGACCTAGGAGAGATTTCAAGGATGCTATCATTGTTTTACTTCTTTTCTTCCATAATCTGAAAAGCTTAAACCAATATTTACTGATCCGACTGCAACTTTCAGATTGTGCTGAATCGACGGAATAGCAAAATTTTGTTCTTCATCATAAAAGACAGTATCAAGCTAGATATTGAAAGAAAAAAAACTGTCAAAAAGATATCGAGTTTATTTTTATAAATTAAAACCAAAAGTAGAATTAAAACAGTTTAACAGGATCACAACTCACAAGGTACTTCAACTCATCTAAGAGTTACATGTTCTATTCTTCAGTTAGGGTTTGTCTTCTGTAGATCATCAACAAGCAGAGACCACTCGAGGATTAGGGCTCAACCATACAAGAAACTCTTTCTGATACTCTGAGCTAATAAATGGAAAATTGGGCACTCCTTAATAGGATTGGAGGGTGTGGGATAGAGGAGCAAGCAGAATATAAGACTCTCCGAAAAGAACTTCAGTTTCATAAAGGAAAAGAATACATGTTATGGTCATAAGAAAAAGAACCGACGAACGACTAGAAAGGAAACACCTAAAGCCAGCAAACCTTCAGGAAAGGATGAAGGACAGAAGTATCCTTTGACAGAAACCTAAAGCAGCAGTATTCAACCAAATTGCGAGCATCACTATGAACAGATTCAGGAACAAGTGCTTTGAATATCTTCTGCATTTTCTGCCCAGTCAATCCGTTCATCCTGCACATCTATCATATGTCATATACAAGACATTTTAATTTTAAAAACATATATTTACTCATCATTGGTTTGTTGGGCATTGAAGCTCACTGCAGATAGAAACATTGGTAAGCTCACGTCCACAATTTTAACACCCTATTGCAAGAAGAACTACCTAAATGGAGCAGCAGAGGCTGCAAGGACAAGGATGTGCAAAAATGTCAAAAGATTTTTTCATCACCTAACTCCAAGAGTATTAAACACATGTTTCACAATATCATGATCAACTTTCTTAAGTCTATTAGACTTCTTCTTTAAACCAATTAAACTCTCCCCACTCCATTTCTACCTTCTCTACAATAGCAATAACAACTACTCTTAATCCACCCTAGCTAGTCAGCTTCATGAATCCTCTTATCCACCGGCGTTTCATTTTAGGCACATTTCATTCTAATACCAATAAGTTTCTTTTAGGACAATTAAGGGTCTTCCAAAATTAGAAACCAGAGAGCCCATTATCCCCAAGTTCCGAAGGTTGTGCTAGGTCCTAAACGGTTGGCCCCAGATAGATTTCTCAGTCATAAAAGTAAAAAGGGTTTCTAAAACTAAAGGTTCTCTAAACATAACTCATCCCTAAACAGACATATTAATCTCTAGCCAAACTAAACAAACTCCTGACTGGCACCAAACCAAATATAAATGTACCAACACTGAACAAACCTTTATCTCAACTAGTAGGTATTGCCTATGTGAATCCTCTACTTCTATTTTGTTCTCTTATTAGTTAACTATGTACGGATTTCAAGAGAGTACAGGTATTTTGAGACAGCCACCCTCCACACTCCATGATTTTAAGTCTACCTTATTCCCTTATAACTCTTTTATCATCATAGTTTTGTATATATAGACTGGGGTATTTGGATGTCTACTTAGGATAATGACCAAACCAAAAATTGTGATTAGGATAGACTTCGAAAATTTCCTCATCAAGAAGTTTTGCACTCCTAACTAGTAGTTCCGTAAGATGCCCAAGTTTGGGATGTGCTTAAATGTGCCACGTGATGAGAGGTAAACATTTTTTTACCCCCTCCATCGCATTTTTTTGGATGAAGTAGGGATAATTTCATTAAATAGATCAAGAAGATGCAAACAAAACATTACATGAAAAAGAGATATTGTCTGCTCATATGCAAAAGCTAGTCTATACTAAGGAACCAACACAAATCCAAAATATGATCACAGCTAGATACAGGGGCCTAATTGAGCCAACAAAATAAGTTCAATAAGCACTTAACTTTTTTAAGTACAGTAGTAGGAGTTCAGATCCCATCCAAACATCTATAATTTCTTTCATTCCATATGCACCAAAAAAAATAGAAGCAAGGCACACCATTAGCCAAGTTTCTTTTGGATGGATTTTCCAACTCTCCATGAATACCAGATTTCATATGCTTCATGATACTATTAGGCAAGACCCAGGCTAGTCCAAAAACAGGGAAGAGCATACTCCACATATCAGCTGCTAAAGTACAATGTAGAAATAAATGTCCAACTCTTTTAGAAACTATCACAAATTTCAAGAATTTAAGTGCTTTTTTTAAGGACACTTAACTAATCAATCAAACTTTAATATGATGATTTCTCTGTTAAACAAACATTGTGTGTGTCACCTTAATAGCGACTACCACTTCCATTATATACAAGTCAAATGAACATTTTGAATTTCATGTCCAATCAATGGTTCACCTAAATTGAAATGCAGGAGAATAATCATGAACCTGACTTATCCAAAAAATTAGTCCGAATACATAATTTACCCGACCTTGAGGCCAAATCCCTGTGACACACTTTTCCAACACAGAAACCCTTTACACACCCAACTTTTCCAACCTTTCTACCACATGCTCAGAAGACATAAAGAGGCGGACTTCTCGATATGAGAAGATGTCCAAAATTACCTTAAATCTACTGGGGGTTGCCTTTTTGGCAGGATATTCATCACAACACACAAGAACCCAAAAAATATTTACAGCAGGCACTTCCAAGATAGACACATAAAATTAAGCAGTTTGATACAGAAATAAGTGGTTCCAATTATATGAGACCATAAAATGTACTTACCTGCTAAATTGCTCAATTGAAAGAATGGCAGCTACAGAAAGATCGCCATTCGGTGTTTGGCTATCAACAGTCTGTTCATCCATAAATACTTCCTCCGTATCTTGCGTATCATCATGAAAACTGGTTCTTTTATCATTCACAGTTTTTACCAGTGGTGAAGTGACTTCATTCCAAAAGTTCTGTGTCTTTGACAGCCAGTGATTTACTGATTCTTGCACTGTACCTGTAAACCACAATATACTTTTAGGGTATTCTCAGGCAAGTGGGACCAGGGCTTAAAAGTGTGATTGACTTCAAATGTTTTGGAGAATATTCATCATCCATTAACTAATTGATACTATGATTTAGTAAGAAGCTCTCGTTTTGCTCCGTTGAAGAAGTGGGATTGGGAGACTTTGTTACCACCAATCCACCGGTAAACTCCCACTTCCTTGAAAAAAATTGGGGGGCACAACCTTCAGTGATAACAATATGCTCCAATATCCTTATCTTTGAAAATCTAACTATACGTTTTCATCCTCCCGTTCCTTTCTTCATCATGCATTGCACTTGTAGTTCTTGCATTATTATATTGCATACAGAAGCTCATTCCTTCATCTCCTTTTTCAATTTCAAACTCTTGAAAGAAGTCTAAGCGATTTCCTGGATGGTTTTAACTAATTCGGCACTTGTGTAAGAGTAAGACTTAGGTGCAAATTCATATATATGTATTTATTTCATATAATGGATAGGATTATCACTACCAAGAACAATACAATTCATTCTACACCACCTCGGCGATTCAATGAAATGAATCCTGAATCCTGAATCTTGATTCTTGAAGTCTATTATGGATAAATTGAATCGTTGGTCTATTATATATCATATGGCAAACTAAAGCTCTGTTTTATAGGTTTTCTGAATCTCCCACTCACTCTTAAGTAACATAGCAAGTCCCAAACCAAACTAAACTAAAGAAGTTGGACCTAACTAAACGAATCTTGAATCATACGTAGTAATTTCTTTTTACTTAAAACCGCTAGTACATGGAAAGAGCAAGAATAAAGAAATTGAAGAAGGGGCTAATTAAAGCTCTGTTTTATAGGTTTTCGGAATCTCCCACTTACTCTTAACTGACATAGAAAGTCCCAAACCAAACTAAGCAAACGAAGCTGGACCTAACTAAACGAATCTTGAAATCTTGAATCACACAGAGCAATTTCTTTTTACTTAAGGGGTCCAAGAAAAGAGCAAGAATGAAGAAATTGAAGAAAAGGGTAATGAACTCACTGGCATCAATATCTTTGAATTTCCACTTCCTATCACCCCCAAGATTGGACCTAAGTCCTAACTAAACAAAATCTTGAATAATTTCTTTTTACTTAAAGAAATTCAAGAAAAGGGTACAGAAAAGAACAAGAACAAAGAAATTGAAGAAAAGGGTGATGAACTTACTGGCATCAATATCTTTGAACTTCCACTTCCTATCACCCCCAAGATTGAACCTGAACTTATGGTCCGAAGACGAAGAAGAAGAAGAGGAATTGTTGGTGCAGCAAAGAGTCTTGAACAAGAATGGATGATGAAGACGGTGATTGAGTCCACAAAAACCTGATGAAGAACTTACTAATTCTACTCCTACAACAACTTTGCTCTGCATCTTTTTCAACTTTCAACAACAATTTTCATCATTCTCCGATGAATTTGATTTTATTTCTCTTTTCTTTTCTTTTTTTTGGAGAAGACGGTAATGTTTGGTTTTTTTTTCCCTATTTCAGTTTTAGGAGGATCTGATGTCGAAATAATTAATAATGCATTTGACAGATAGTTACGCTTATTTATAACTTCTTTCAAGACTTCAAGTTCCGGAAACTCATTTTTGGTCCCTCAACTTCCAATCTTGCCTATAATCTCATAAATATTTTTGTTTCTCAAAAATAAGTCGTTATAAAGCTTTCCCTAAATGGAAAATAATTATATGAACGAAACTTTAAAATGATTTTAATTGCAAATCGAAGTATGTAACATTACAGTATATATCTAAATTTTAAAAAAAAATTAAGAGTAAATATGTGTATTAGGAAAAAAGTGGGCTTTGATAAAAAGAATGCATTGGATCGTGACACAGAGTAAATCATAATTGAAGGATTGTCTACCACGATATAGCAAAATAGGGAGGAGTTGCTCTAGGTATGTAGTAATGCGCCTCGGCACACGCGACCAGACATATCTCATAGGAGCTTCACCTGGAGTCTGAAGAAGACTGTCTTACAACTAGATGCCTTCATAATGACCCTCAAGAGCTCAATAGTCAATCTTGAGTCGCACGCCTACTTGCTCCAATAAACTTAAGGTGAATCATTAGGATGGTTTTTCAATGTTAAATGTACAATTATTTTATATTGAGGTGACGATTTAACTTTTGTGACCTATAAAAGAAGGCTCGTAGGAGAATATAATGCATTAGAAAATCCCAATAAGGAACACGTTAGTTTTCTTCTTCTCTTAATTTCCACGGAAGAAGACTTTTGGGCTTCTCCTCCCTTGTTTTTTTTCTTTCCTTTATAGAAGATTGTATTCCTATATTGGCACATAATATTATAGTCAAAAGAAAAATAAAGTTAATTGACCTTAACTAACTTATGTTTAACCTCTTTATATAAATTTTATTGTTAATCAAAATCACGAATTTTTCAGTAAATAATTATATAATTTAGAAAAAGATATTTTTCTTAGCTATTTATAACCTTCGTTGGTGACTAATAGATTGAGCTATTTCAATGCCAAGTTTGATGTTGGTATAAAGTGTAATTAAATTATGTGGTTGAATATGAACTAAAAAAATACAGCTCCATATGACTTTGTTCTCATTTGGTGTACTTTCATTTTCCACCTTTTGGTCTCAAGTGCACTTTGAGTCTATCTTTAGCACACATCATTGTTTGAGTAACTTTTATCAGAAAATAGAATTAGAATTTTAGACGTAAAGCACTTCCATTCATTGTTTGTTAAAAATATTATTAAGCTCATTGTTATACATTTCCTTCATATCGATTTATATGAAGATATTTTATTAGACATGAAATTTGAGAAGGAAGAAAAAGATTTTAAAAACTTGTAATTTCAAATAAACTATAAATATTTGTTAATGAATTTACTAAGGATAAAAATGAGCATTTTAAAATTAAACGGTTAGTATTATTCTTTTTGAGTAATAATTTAATAGATATAAGTTATTTGGAACCTTGCATGATATATGGGGATGTAGCTCAGATGGTAGAGCGCTCGCTTAGCATGCGAGAGGTACGGGGATCGATACCCCGCATCTCCAACTGGTCATATTTATTTTAATGCAGAAAATAGAGACAGAATGACATCGTTAAACTATGAGCTTATGATATAAATCTTGCTGATATTACAGAATTATTATCACAAATATGTAGTACTATTTTACAACAACATTCACTTCAAAATGTAATATGACTAGAGTCTCTAAAATAGTGGGTTGCTCCTACCTTTTTCCATCAGTAACTGGTATAGGAAGTGTAGAACCCCAATAATACTCCATATCCAAAATCCTGTGCTCTTTTTTGTTTTTCTGTGAATCCTTTACAATTTACATCTTTGCAATGTTATATACAAAATCTTGCTGCTAACCTACCACCAGTTTCGGACCCTCTTCGTTCTTCCTCAGTATCAGCTCCTTGTTAAGGCAACAACTCCATCATTGTTGAAGTGTGCCCTAGAGCTGATTATTGCAACGTCCGTGTATCATCTTGATCTCATACACTCTTAAACTAAATCAGTCCTTATAATAAAGCTATTGTACAAGACTGCTGCCTATGGAAGAACTGTCATCGTCTCGAATTAAGTCCCCAACAGGGTTCTCCTGGGCCCACACAGCTGCATCCGCATAACCTTGTTCAAAGAGCTTATCAAGAATATCATCTTCTGCAGGCTCAAGTGCCCAATTGAGAAGCTGCAAATTATGGCCGAATAAAAGAGGAGATACAACTTGTTATTGGTTTATCATTAGAAAAATCTGGCAATTAACTGTAGGATGTTCAAGTACCTGGCGAGGAGTGGCCCTATTTTCAGGGTTGCAGTCAGGACTTATCCCAATTCCTTGCAATCCCAAACGACCGGCTGGAAATGCACAAATGCGCACCTGGATACAACCAATCAGTTATCAACTACCCCCAGGAATCATATGAACAGAAATCAATATCCCGACAAGTCACGGATGTTTCTATTGTAGAACTAGCAGGTAAATAACTTAAATTGTTAGCACCCAAGGTTGTTGTACCTTGGTGATTGAAATGGGTGTTAACCTTGTAGACCAGGGTTCATGTTGCAGTGGAAACAAAAAAAAACAAGGTGATTACTTCCCATGCCTAAACCTTGGAGGTATAGTTACTTGGTACATGCATGTGCCCGTATGAGGTAGCAAGTACCAGTGGAATAGTTGAGGTGTGCAAAAGTTGGCCCGAATACCACCATTACAAAAAGAAATCATGAACAGTTGCAAATAAATACTGGAAAATGTAACAGGGGAGGAAAAGCAACAGGATGAAACTGGGAAAATACAGAATTGGCACAGACAGCGAAAGGAAAAAACAAGAAGGAAATGAAGTTTGTGCAGAAGACTAAAGACAAGTAGGTTATATATCAAACATGCAGATAAAATCTTAAGAAATAAAGGTAATCAGCAACCAAAGGAGATTTGCAAATTTGCTGCTAATAGTTTTAGGCAACATTAGAAGAGCACGAGGACAGGGAAAATGCATTCTGATTTCAGGTAACTTATTAAACAGGAAAGACTACTAATTTGCAGTAGATCATAATGTGTATATTAACAACTCTGAACTAATTCCAGCCGCACACAAGGCTTCAGGTGACAGCTAGTTATCAGATGACTTGATGGGTTGAGTTGAGTCAATTACATAAATGTATGGGTCATATAAGTATCTCTAAATGGGTTGGATTGAGTAAGCGTCACTCTCTACAATATAGAGTGAAGTCAGGTGAAAAGACAAGGTTTTCAGAGCCCCCCCCCCCTCCTTTTTTTTTTTAAAGAACTTCTCGTCAAAGTCAGGAGGCAGCATTTTTCTTAGAATTGCAAATCAGTGACTATGAAATGCTTTTCCTCTTCAAATTATTTCAATGCACAGGACATACAGTAGCAAAATCAACCTACAACTGGCATCCACAAATGACAGCGGACTATTTGACTAATTTCTTAACAAGTTACCGTCTGAGCAGCAGATGTCGGCGGCATAAACAGTGTCAGCCCCCCATCAATACACAGTTTATTCCTGAAAAACGTGGCTGGTCTTGGAGCAAGATATCTGTGATTCATGATACTTTGAAGGTTTAGATTAAAGCTTGAGCTAAAAGAGAAGCTAATAAAGCCAGAAAGAATGTGTACCCTGGGATAAACGAAGAAGTAAAGACAGCGTTGATAAGATCTTCCTTTGAATCAAACTGATCAACCAATAAGCCTCTGGGCCTCCAAAGTATCTGTGTTACAGCAACTGGGATGAAATGACTACATTATTCTCAACTCACAGAAACCATATTATATTTCGGAAGATCTTCAAATATCAGCTAGGATGAACAAAGTTCATCTACACTTACCACGAACTCTTCCATTGCATCTACTATGAGCATCATCTGGAAGAAATCTCTCAAGAACTTCTCTAAGAACAGCCTGGTACACAATGACATTTTTAGATGCCTTAACATTTAAATACCAAAAAAGCTAAATATAAGTCTTCAAGAACAATACTCTAGAAAATCTCAATGACACAAATAAAGCATTTAACCACATAAGGTATTTTCCAGTAAGATAGAAAATCTGCAATCTGTCTCCAAATAAGAGATTGCAATTTTAAGTGGACAAATCAAGTACCCAATTCATACACTTTGATTGAGCCAAACACATTAAAAAGTTTCAATTGATCTATTATATTTTTACAAAAGACTATGATTTATAGCTGCCCTGCTTGTGGGAATACACTTGGTATGTTGAGTGACATTAATCCTATCAATTGTAAACATAATTATGAATGGGTATGATTTTTAAAGCTTGCACGATTAAGAAATTCTGTTATGATGACACTTACCCCAAGGCGAAATGCAGTCCCTTTGAGCCGACAATCTTGAGCTAATATTTTGGTAGCATCTAGAGCCTCTTGCATACTGGCACCAGAAGCAACCACTGCACAGACAATTGCACCAGCAGAAGAACCAGCTAGTGGTGTTGTCTCCTGGGAAAGAAGAAATATGTCGGACTGTGAAAAGACATCTTTGTAATCCTTTTGTAACCAAAAAAAGAACATTCAACCAACACCCTCCCACCAGTAGGTA
The DNA here is from genome assembly GCA_029582685.1 of Solanum piurae. Classification (NCBI taxonomy): domain Eukaryota; kingdom Viridiplantae; phylum Streptophyta; class Magnoliopsida; order Solanales; family Solanaceae; genus Solanum; species Solanum piurae. The sequence continues at coordinate 53,023 of JAJOOO010008266.1, read as the reverse complement.
AGTGGTTTAATGTCCAGTATAAGATTTTTCTTAACTTGTTGACCTTACACTCTGGTTGGGGTGTTGTTACATATTGTTTCATAATGTATCATATTACACATTATAAGTATGTTGTATGTATCGTATTGTATTGTTTAGATGAATACAACGTTTGAATAGATCGGACAGTTTCCTATCGTTACATAATCTCACACATCAGCAATTTTACGATAAACCTACAAGAAAAGTATGGTACAAAATGGAGCTACTATAAAAAATAAAAAAATAAAAAAGGTAAGGTCCTAAAGGATAAAGTAGAATTATTAGATAATAAGTAAAGAGAAAGTAAGAAAAAGAATTAAGGTAACAGACTCGATCACACCAAATTTGATTGTTACACAAAATGGAACTTTTCATCGTTACATAATGATGGATTTAACACATTATATTTAAACTAACAACACAATACAATAGGTAATAACCACCCAAACTAGTTGTAATCCTCTCACACAATAACCTTATTAGCAAATCAAGATGCTTGAATAATCAGGGAAAAGCTCAATAAAACTACAGAAGGTCGATCCATAGCAACCTTAAGTTCTCAAAGAAGTAGATGAACCAAGTTTAAATAAAGAGCATAGTAGTCTCAAAGTAAATGAAGAGTATGTCAAACCTTGATATAGCCCTTCTCAATGAGAAGCTTAGCAGCCCCAAGATGATAGGGAAACAAAAGCCCAGCAGCAGAGAAGCTAAACCCAGGGCTAGTCACCGTTTTCAGGCTCTTCTCAGCTTCCACATCCTTCTCCGTCTGCTCCCACACAACCTCCGGCTGAACAGGGTCCTCAACCACCGACGCTATCCCTTCTTTCCTCCTTTTCAAAAAGTAAGACTCACTCTCTTCATCATCCTTGAACATAGTCACACCCGCCGGCTCCTCATTCCACCCATTAACTAAACTATTTCCACGCCTCAAAACTCGTGAAGCAATCCCAAGGAAAAGCTCGCCGGTCGCCACCGCAAACGACTTCTTCTCATTGGCCACCAGCGGAGTAGGCAACGGCGGTTCTCTGATGGTGGGTGGTTGTTTTGCATTAGAGTTCGGAGGGGGTGGGTTAGATTTGGCGGAGAAATTGAGGGTACGAAGTGGAAAAACGAGATGGGGATTAGATTTAGGGTTTATAGGAGGGCGAAAAGGACGAGGGTTTGAGAGGAAAAGGGAAGATAGTGAAGCAGCCATTGATTTGTTAGGTTGAGAGGAAGAAGAAGAGGAAGAAGCAGTTCGATGGGCAAAATGTTTCATATGTATTTGTATGTCTTTCGTCCATGCGTAGATGCTCTGTTTTTGTATACTGATTCTGTAAAATTGTTAGCTTTTGGAACATGAAACTCAGTTGATTTTGTCGTGGAAAACGAACTACTCATTTGGATTTTGTTCTTTGCTCCATTGTTGAGTTTGGAGAGAATGATTAGTTGAGTTTCCAATCAAAGATTTTTTTTCTTTTCTTTGTCTTAACAATTACGGAGTATTACTATTACCGGTGTTTTAAAAGGCGGGTCGGTGCGTAAGTTTCATGGATGGACGTAGTCTCATCTATATTTAATTTTATAGTTTTATGACTAATAAAATAAATAAAAGTAATTTTTTTAATGATTTTACAAATAATTTTTTATAATTAACCTATAATATATAGAAATTATATTATGATTTTAGTATTATGATTCCTATTTGAGAAATATCATCACACCAATAATAAAAAATATGATTTAAAGTAACAAAAGGTTCAAAAAATAAATTAAAAATGCTCAGACCTACGTTTTTACTCCCTGGACTTACGTTTTTATGCTCGAGGCTTACGGCTCAATTTTTAGAACTTACGCCTTATGAATCTATGTCATTAATTTACGCCCCAAAGCGCTTTTGGTACGCCCCGCCCTGAGACTTGCCTCAAAAACGTTTTTGAAAACATTGACTATTACCATACTACTTAATAGTAAGTATAGAGTAATAATGATGATATTTTTATTTATTTTTATGGTGCTATATGGCTTTCGACTAATTTGGCTGTATTTCAACTATTATTATTCTAATGAGTATTTGAAATCTATATAATGTCAACACACTCACTTGATAATTCTATCTGAAATAACAAAAGTTATATCTTGAGTTTGAAGAATAGAATTTTTCAACCCTGAATTGGTCAACATACAAATTAATCATTTTTTTCTCAAATGTATGCTCTATTACAGTCGAATCCTCTTGATCACCTTTAAAACAATTCGAAACCTTAGTAGATTATTTCTCAGAGTCGTAATGTTATCCATAAGTTGAACTTAGAAAATCAATTCACTTAAAGGATCGTTTGGTTGGGAACAAGTTATCCTAGGATAATTTATCCCATCACTATGATATAAATGGTGAGATAAGTTATTCCAAATAAGATACAAATTTTTTATCCGATCACTATTTATTTTTATCCCTCACACCAAACGACCCCTTAATTATTATATTATGCATCATAAGAGATGTAGTTCCTTGATCAAACTACAAGCAATGAGTTTATTTGCTATTATGATGGTCAATCATAGCACAGTAAGATGTGAAGCAAGTTGGACTATGCTGTTTAGCTTTACCATGAAGCATATCTTTATTATTGTTGATCGGAAGTCTGATCAAGCTTATACGCCTCATGAGAACTAGTTCCAACACTGAAGTCCAACTGAAATGGTTCTAAGAGCGACTGCTTGAGACAATTACTATCCACAGGAGCCATGCTTAGAGAGGGACTCTATATGATGGATCCACCATTCTTAGAATAAACAGGTTTCCTTGGTTGCCCCTTGATATCCTGTAACAAATGATGTTGCATGAAAAAGGTATGTGACACAATTGAAAACAGTGGGTTATTTTCCTTTACCTTAGTTCTTCATCCAGGTATGTGATTTCAAGTTCACCACGACCACTTCCGCGGTTCTTTATAGGTATCTACGAGCCAGAAGAAAGATTGATCCAAGAAAAGTTAACAAGCAAAGCTTTACAAATTTTATTTAATGTTTTTTGCCAATTTTCTTGAAGCAAGCAATAGACAGAGATAGGTAAAGAGAGTAGCAATTTGCAGTACGTGTCTCCAGTACTCTTCCTGTTTGATACTTAATATAACGACGTAAAGAGGAAACATCTTGTTGCTTAATGAATACTACAATAGAATGCAGGCTGATTAAATTTCCCTGCCAAAATGAAGGTTACTTACCAGACTTGCTATCGTGAAAGAGTCAAATTTTACAGCAACTCTCCGTGCATTAAGAGGAACTAAATTGGCAGTGGCCTGCAGATATGTTAGAAAACTGACTTCAACTTTATTGCAAAAATCAGAAGGAAACATTTTTCTTTTATAGCAACTGACAGTGGATGACCCTTTCTTAGACATCTGTCGAGTTTTTCTCTTGGAATCCAGGACAATGAGAATCTCATCATGATAGAAAATACAGTTTTATCTATTTTCAAAGATGCAAAAGACAGCCTATGATATCTGTCCCAACGGAAATCAAGCATCAGTTTTGTGCATTACCTTTTTCACAGCAAACTTCCATAAAAGGAAGCAGCCCCAGCAGCTTATAAATTATAACTAAATCACATACTAATACTGAGATCAAAATCAATCTTCTTCTTTTTTTCTGTGTGGTTTATTTATGGAAATATTTCATGATATAAAGAATGTGTGTGTGTGTGTGAGTGAGGCTGTGAGTATAACTTCTTCAACGTTAACAATAGTTTTGAGAACGACCTTCTTGAAATCAGCAGGCTGCATATACTCATGAAGGTGACAAAACTAAAGAGGTATACATGTGTGTGTATGAAGCACCTGAGGTGCAGCCCAAGTACTCCTGCTAAAAGAATGTAGTCCTTGAATTGTAAAAAAAACTTACTTGACTAGATTTCTGAGCCTTACTTATACAATAACTGGAGAAACAGGCAAATTTTCACAAGTTACAGATTAAATAGGACAATATTTCACAGAAAAAGAAAGAAAGAAAGACTGGAGATCCTTTGATATTTCTCTCTGAGTTCAAAAAGGGACCTGATTGAAAAATGGCCATGTTTCCATATTATGAGCCCTCAATGTATCTGCATTGATAGCCTGGTAAATTTTTCCATTGGCTCTCAAGAATTTGGGCCTCTGCGACAATAATAAACGAACAAGAACCTTGTAACTACAGTTAGAAATGAAGCACATCAAACAAGAAAATAACCACAATGAAGGCAATAGCTCAATGAAGAATCTAATCAAACACACAGTTTGGAGGATCATTGAATTTGTTGCACTACTCTAATATTGCAATCACATGTTCATGAAACACGAACTACACCAAAATAGTCACAGTCTATAATTATATATACTTGTTACAGAAGTTTGTTCCCTTTCGAAGAAGAAACCTTCACAAGAATCTTCAATGAAACTTTTTCTGTTTTGAAATCCTTTTTATAATTCTAAAGCGACACAAATTTTCAAATAGTTGTGTCTCTTCTCTTTTATTAATAAATTAAATATATAATAATTATATATTATTTATTTATTAATATGGATCCGGGTTGACCCACATGGTGACCCAATCCAATTCCCTTCACTCAACATAAGTTGCTGCCTTCTTTTTTTCCCTTTTAGAAGTTTGTTGTCATATGTCACTTTAGAATACATCTTAGCATATTGTTGATGTTTGGAGTTGAGAAAACAAATTGAAAGTTGTGATCAAAAACCATAAAACCAACATTCACAAAACAGAAGGAAAAGAGAAAAGGAATCAATCATCCAACACTCTCGAAAGAAGAAGGAAAAAATATTAAAGGCAGACTCTGAGACATCACTGCAAATAGAAAGCACAACTTATTTATGCTTGATATTTGAAGCATGGAAGCATTCTTTTGTTCTTTGTTTGGTCATCAGAAGAGAATGATAAATCCTCATTAATAATGGAGTAAACTGAAAGCAATGACTATGTATTGAAAGATTATCAAGCAAGCACAGAAAACCCCTATCATAACTATAATCACCCAATCAATCATATCATTTTGATGATGAATGCAGAAAGCGGAGGAAGCACCAGAAAATGGAAGCCCTCTTAATACTGAACCAAGTAATATTCCACTGTAATTTAAGAAGGAAAGTGGAAAAAAACCGTGCTACATCAATCACAATTCTTCTCACATCTGACCTATTTCTTGAGGCTAATCAATGCACTTAAGATTGTAGCATGCTAAATAAACCGATAATATTTTTTAGAGTACAAATTAATAAAGGACGAGAAAATTAAAGGAGGTCTAAACTTGCTTCTGATTATACCTAAAAACAATTATAGTAACTGATATCAAATGAAGAATAAGCAACTTTACTGTGACTATTGTAGATATCATCCTTTGCATATCTCATTTAGTCTAGTTAGAAGAAGATAAGTGAAAGCCAAGAAACTGCTTCAAAATTTGCCAACCTATGGAGTTAAATTATGACAAAAGAACAAAAGTGATTAACTACCTTTGTATGTACACCCTAGACTTTTACTACTTATATGAATCTAAAACCAACAGTCTTTGTAATTGAAGTAATTTGTTCCCTCGAGAAAAGAACAGATGATAAACGAGCAGGAGCATCTTAGCTTCTGGAAATGTGCATAAGAAAGATAAGATCAGACCAGACCTTGGTTTGTAGAATTGATTGAGATGTAGTATACAAAAGCTCCCACTTTCCATTCAATAAGCTTGACTTCAGGGGATCCTTCACTTTATTAGCTGCCTCAAGTTTGCTTGCAATCTGCATACACATTAGGCTAGTAATGCACCAGCAGCAAAATAGGAGCCAAAGCCCAAAAGGCTTCTCTCAAACTTAACCTTAGCTGGCTAGTAAACCCTCCAACTTTGAGTATGCATATCTACACACCCCAACTATGTCGGTTGAACACTCCAACTTACAAAAATGATCATCTAGACACCTCCAAAATTTCTATGTCACGTCAATGTTGGCACCATGGGGACAAATTAGAGTGTTTAGTTGTCAGTTGAGACCAAGTTAAGGTGTCTAGAAGTGCACTCTCAATGTTGTTATTTGAGGTATGTTTATGTAATTATATCCAATTAAGTCCTAAATAACAATTTTCAACTTCAACAACATCATAAACTACAATACCCACAAATAATTCAAAACAAAAGAATATATTAAAACCCACCTGATCAACAAGCTTTTGATCTTCAGGAGTGGCCTCAGCACCGCGATCAAGTGGGGCTATGGCTTCGAGAAGCTCCTGCTTAAGGCTATCAGTGTCTTCACTTTTGGTACAGAAAAACGGAAATAAGGAAACCCTTACCCTCAATTTCAAAGATTCCGGTACATAATTGACGGCCGTAAAATGATGGAAAAATGATCTCCTTCTTGGAAAAGAAAGAAGTAGATTTGGATTTGCTGGGAAAGAAGAATGAATAAATGGGGAGATTTGGTGAAGTTTAACTGAAGAAGATGAAGACAGACAAAGAGTAGCCATTGTTAGTTAAAAATTTGAAATATTAGTTCAATTTTGGTACACACAGTTTTGTCCTGGAGTGGATAAGCATATTTTCACACATCTTCGTTAGCTTCCCGCCACATTTTGCGAATATCGCATAAATTTCATAAATATTCATAATGCTTAATTATTAAAGTCGCTCACTTTATTTTATCATAAAGAATAACAACTTTATAATCAGCACAGTAAAAAAGTCACTTAGTCGAGGATTCTAAAATTTCAATGAATTTACTTGGTCACTTTTTTTCAATTCTGCCCTTAATAATTACATTACTATTAGTTTCAAAAAGTAGTCATTTTAAAGTTACAAGACTACTTTAATGTGGAAAAAAATTGTTTTTACAGTTTTCAAAAAGTACAAATCATTTTAATAATAATTGATAGTAGGGTTATATTAGTCAAATTGCACATTATATTAAAATTTTCTTAAGAATTGTGCATGATCTTACCCTGACAAACAATAGTGGACGGAGGGAGTGAGTATCTTCTTGCTAAAGTGTAACATTTCACCCATTTTTTAAATTGTTTTAAACAAAATGACTTTTAATTGAAGACTCGGTTTGTTCTATTATGTTTTTTTAGAAACATTATATTCCTAAGAACTTAATAGAATTGTGCAAAATTTATGAAAGTGTTATTGTAAACAGATAAATTGCAATCTCATAGGCAAAAAAAAAAAAAAAATTATTCCGTTACCGGGAATCGAACCCGGGTCTCCTGGGTGAAAGCCAGATATCCTAACCGCTGGACGATAACGGAAGCTTGTTGATGAGAGTGCAATCATAAAACTATTAAGAGACAATCGTCTCTCATCTTGTGGCATCTCTTTATTTTGGCCATGTGAAATCAAATTAATATAACTTTTTCTTGATGGGGGGTAGTAAAAAGGGAACGGTGGAAGGGATTATAATGTAGCAATTTGAATTCTCAATGATAAGGTGAAAGTTTAGGTAGTCAATCAATGAGGTGAATTTAACTTGAAGTTAGTTTATTTGTTTCATATGATTGTGTATAATTTAACACTTTATTTTTATATAATCGAATAAGGCTTCTTTTGGAAATTTTGAGTTAAGTTTCTAGTAAGTATGTTTTTTATTTATTTTGTTACTTTTAGTATTCGAGTAAAAAAATATTATTCTAAAATATTTATATATAATCTAGACGTATACCATGTGGGGTAGGTAGGAGTGATGGTATAGTATGGGTATGGGAATAAGGGTGGAGATGATGTATAGTGGGGAGCATATAATCAACTTTCAAGGTTTAGCTGGTTCAATTGGTGTTGATGCTATGCTAAACTTTTCTTGTTCAAGATAAAACAACGACTTTCTTTTAGTTATCGTCCCAAACAAAAAAGATTAACTATTGAGTTTTAGCAAGGTGTGAATGGGAAATAAGAATGAGAAATTGGGAAATGTAGGGAACTAATTTTGGAGTGAAAATGAAAAGTAATTTTTCTCATATTGATAGAAGAAAGGAAAAATGTTGTCCTTATATTAGGAAACACTTTCTTTAACTCTTAAAGGGTTAAGAAGAAGGTGCCCCTCGCGCCGTCGTCGTCGTAACAAAATTATTTGAAATTCACGCGTAACAGTAAAGTCGTTCTGAAGGGACCTGTTCCTCCCGAAAAGACATTATTGTTCCCAAAAGACACAACGTTCTAGAAAGATATGTCTGAACATATGCATTCATACCATTGTCCGAACAGACGCGTTCCTTGCTGCAATTGGCTATAAATAGAGAAGTTTTTCCCGTTTTTTAGACATTAATTTTTTTTTTCTCTGCATACATTTTCTTACAAAATCAAAATTGTCGATCGACTAAGTCTGTGTGTGCTCTTGTTGTTGTTCTTGCGTTCGCTACAATTATTGAAGTTTGAGGTACCACTATTTCTCTAATAAGTTAATTCGTTTTATCTTGGGAGAAATTAATCTGCAACCTCGGGTACTTGAGGGGATTAAATTTCTTAAGGAACACAGTGGGTTCTGTGGACTCGAATTATTTATTTTCCGTCTGTTTCATATTTTTTCTGTTTTCGTTTTCCTAACCTTAATACAAGAGATAACATTAACCTCTCGATCGATCGATCTATTGGATCAAAGTACGAAAGGGTTGATTAAAGTCAGAGATCAACCAAAGGCTAATGTTGAGCAACTAGTTGTTGAAGATTGGACGTCTATGTATCTCACGACACTCTCATTCTCTTATATAGGTCAATTTGCTCATATTTCTTACGGCTTGTTACCACAACACTTGTTCACTCATTTAGTTTATTCCATTAAAAATGTCACTTGTGAAACTTGTTATCTCAACTTTAGAGAAGTCAATTTTCTCATTTTTGATAAAGTTATTATACATAAAAACAAAAATTGACGGACAACTTTGAATTTATTTTAAAATATAAATAAAAAATAGTTGTATTTTCACGCATTTTTGTGCAAACTCAACCGATAAATATTTTTCATTTTTCTATAAGAAATTCATTTTTAAAAAAATTTATTTTTTGTGCCAAAAATAAATAACGAAAGTCCATTAGTTTTAATTTTTTTTTTTAAAAAATCCACTGTCTTTTTGATAGGGTCCCTTGGTTTTGTTCGTCGATTTTCACTTGTTTTAGTAGTAATAATTTTGTAGATCCTACTATTTTTAATTTATTTCTAAAGTTCAATGCAATTTTTTAAAATGTAATTTGTTAATTTTTTTCTTAATATCTTTTTAGTGTCTAGTATAGTTTTTTGTTACGTATATTTCAGGATTTTATAATTTTTTTTTTGATAAATATAACAAGTCTTTTTTTTTGCACAATTCTTTTAAAATCTAATAGAAATAGTTTGCTAAATATTGTGTTTGACTATCTTAAAAGGACTGGAGTATCAAACTATCGACCATTTTTGTTAATTTATGACAAACTCAAAGTATCAAAACTATAAAATATTTACTTAAGAGACTATTTTGACTGTACCCTCAAACATAAGGGACCATTTTTATAATTTTCTCAATTTTTAATACTACTCTATGATACTTTTTCTGTTCCAATTTAAATGCAATGAAACCCCAAAATTTGAACACTCACATGAGAAACCGATAAAGAAGAAAGGGAAGAAGAAACAAAGAAGAGCTTGCTTGAGGAATCATGAATGCTCCACCGCATGATGTATGTAAACGGCAATGGCGTGTTTATCCTTCTCTCTACCATTCGGTTGTCTTCTTCTTTGGTAAGCAAAAAAAGAAGAAGACATAATAGAGAAACTGAAAGAAAAAAGGGACAAAAATCAAGCTGTCCCGGCATTTACTCTTGTTTTCTACTAGCTTTTTCTACTTTTGTCGGATCTTCCGAAATGTAACCGGTTCAATGATATCTAAGTTGCTGATTGTATCACTTCAACATTGTGTTTCTTGACCTCTTTGTACTCTGTGAGTTCCCTTTCTTGACTCAATGCACTTAAATTTAATCTTTGTTTTTGTTAAATTTTTTATCTGGGTGTTGGTTTTTCTGTACGTAGATGACTGGAATTATGAAGATTACGGATTTGATTGCTGAGAAGACACATTAAGGTTGCTAGTAGTTTTTTGCTACTTATGTTACTGTTAATTTACTTGCAATTTTTTTTGCTTTTCTGGAAGTTTAATTCTGCAAAGCCATAAGGATGTGTGGGTATACTAGAAGTATGATTAAGAACAAAGTTATAGGGGACTATCGGGTTGAGATGGTTCAGATATGTGAGGAGGAGGTGTTAGGGTGTGCCAGTGAAGAGGTGCAAGAGGTTGGCTATAGAAAGAGTTAGGAGATATAGAGAGGTAGGTCGAAGAAGAATTGGGGGAGGTGATTAGACTTGATAGGACATGGGAGTGAACTCATTTTCTTGAATTGAGTCAGAGTGTTCAAGTTTGCAGAGGCCAATCATTGATAAGAATTAATAGAAGACTTGGGAAATAGCTAGAGCTAATTGTAAATTAGTCTTTATTACAATGTCCACATGTTGTGTTGTTAAATATATTAGATGTTTGAGAAGATATGATGACCTTTTCTTCCTGGCAGTCTCTCGTTAGAATCAGAATTTCTAGTTTAGTGATGATGATTGTTTGATTGCCCCTCCTTTCCCTTGTTAGTTCTTTTCTCGTTCTCATGTGACATTGCCATGAAGGGATTTATGCAGCTACTCTGTTAACTAGATGAGCTAGGGAGATCTGTTTTCAGCTAGTCCTTGCCCAAAAGTGTTTTTCTCGTATCTTTGTGTCCTATACTGAGAAGGGCTTTTGCATAATATGTGATTGATATTTAATTTTGCGACCAGATGTTGAAGTAATGTGAAGCGTAGATAGAAAAAGAGATCAAATTACTTACTAATGCAGTAAAAAGGATCTTATTAGTCATTCTCTTTTAAAGAACCATTCCCATTGAATTTCGTTATGGATCATAATGTAATCGTGGACATAAATTACATTTTATGGGGTTCATCTTCATCTTTCATGTTGCCTTCAGGAATGTTAAAGCAGACTGGTCTTTACTACTTCACCTATCAATTTTTTCCTACTTGGAAACTGAAAGAAGTAATTAAGTAGAAGTACATGAAGATAGGGGTAGATGATCTTGGCTAGGATGCCTTTATACTCGTTATGATAGGTGAGAGAGATTATACATTTATACTTAATTAAGCAATTATATATATCTTTCTGATAAAAAAAGTATATCAGACATTCTAAGTTTTCGAATTTACTATGCTGTATAATTACAAAGTGGTGTATAACCCCAACCAAAATAGCCTGTTTGGCCTGGTCCAAATCTTAGTCCATTGTGACTAGAATTCTTAGTCAAGCCTCCACCGCGGGGATTATATAAATGGCCAAAAATTGATCCGTATATTAGTTCAGTTCACGCATCTCTCCACTTTCTGGTTGTCTTTTTCCTGGTAAACTAAAAGACAGAAGTGAACATAAAAGAGAAACAGAAAAAAAGGACAAGTGTCAAGTGGACAACAAAATCTGACCTGTACTTACTCTTGTTTTCTAGTGTTTCTCAGTTGGGACTTCCCCTTACTCATAAGTCATAACTGTAACGCTTCGTTGATATCTAAGTTGATGATTGTGTCTCTTCACTGTGATTTTTGCTTGTTATTCTCTGTAATTTCCAGGGTTTCTTTCATCTTTCCCCTATTTTTGTTAATTGATTTACATTACCCAATGAACTTGCATTGAATCAATTTGATCTTTGTTTTTGTTTTGTTAACTGGGTGTTGGTTTTTCTGTACTTAGGTAACTTTGGAATTCTCAAGATTGCATTTTGGTTTGCCAAGAAGACACAATAAGGTTGATGATTGTTCTTTACTTTCTTTTGTCCCTTATGTTATTGCAAATGTATCTACATTTTTACCCTGGAATTTAGGTCCTGAAATCCATCTCGAATACTCTTTGTCCTTGGCTACCTTAGGTAGGAGTGTGCTCATTTTCTTGAATTTGGTTAGCATCCAAGTTTGAAAATGTCAAATCATTGCTCAAAATTAATGAAAGACTTGAACAATAGCTTGAACTAATTGTCGATTAGCCTTTAAAACAATGTCAATCAGTTATACTCCTTTAGTATCTTAGATGTTTCAGAAGTGTTCCAACTTTCTCTTTCTGGCAGTCTGTCGTTAGAATCTAATTTTGTGAAAGTGCTGGAGCTAATGCCTTTATTCGCCCACTTCCCCCTCTTGCTAGTTCTTTTAATTGTTCTTCATTGACATTTGCATGAATGGATTTCTGCAGCTATGCTGTTAACTACATGAGCTAGGGAGAGGTACCAGCTCAAAAGGTTTTTTCTCTTTCTTTGTGATTTTTACTTAAAAGGGCTTTTGAATGACTTGATATTTAATTTTCCAACTGATGTTAAAGTTATGTGAACTTTATGAAAGAGAAGGCATGAAATTGCTTGGAGTAATTCAGTAAGAAAGAGAACTTATCATTTCCAAAGAAAAAAAGTAATTCAGTAAAGAACATATGTTAATAATTGGATCTTTATAGAACCATGTTGTATAAATCGGACTCTGGTCATAATTAATGTAATGGATTTCATCTTCATATTTCTTCTTGTTGCCTTCAGAATTACCAAAGCAGATGGATCGTTGCCTATAAATTTTTTCCTACTCAGAACTGACAAAAGTAGGTAAGTACGGGAATTTAAGATATATGATTTTTTTTCTGGGGTGCATTTCATACTCGTTATGGCTTTCCTTTTTTAGAGATGTAGTTTAGGTTACTACTTAATGAAGTAATTATATCTATATTTTTGAGAAATGTAAGTATTTCATTAATGACACACAAATACAATACAAAACAGATGTTTGAATTGGGGGTATGGCCCAACCATTTTCTTCTATCAAGTCAGCTCAGCTTTTTTTTGATCAGGTGAAGGATTTCATTAATAATAACAAGTTAACTCAACTATCTATAAAAGAGGGAATTCTTACACCTATAGTGTACCTGAAGAGAAACAAGTTATAACTTTTTCAAATCATTCTTACGATCATAAACAATCTTCTATTTCTTTCAATCCAATTAATCTCAAAGGACACTCTTATCAACCAAAAGGAAAAAAAAGACGTCTCAGAGGATTTAACAGTGTAGTTCACCAATCTGCCTTTCCTTTCTCTGTCAATCTTCTGTAACCCCAGCTTGACACTACTTACCATCTTCTTGGAAACACCATGATATTAAACAGGAAGCACACATGTCTTGAAGCGGATGACCTAATGGTTCAGACATTAGAGTAATAATTTGGAAATCTCAAGTTTGAATTCCATACAACACTTTGTGTGCCCATTGTTCCAACCTTAATGAGCATGCTTATCTTGGCAATCTATGCTTGTGGGTTAGGAAGGATGCCGGATGGATTAGTTAAGATGTGTGCAAGGTGGTTCGAATACCACAAATATATAAAAGAAAAGCACACAAGGTTGCATGAGTTGATACGAGACAACAATGAAATAGTGTGTGATGTATGTGTTATCCATCCTTTTACGTAAACAACACCAACTCGTAAGTCGTAGCTATTGCTTCTTTTCCTCAAGTTAATAGTTGATATCATAGCATCCATCATTACTAACAAGGAGAATTATCATCCTTCCTTCCAACAGAGAGGAAAAGCTACTTTCTTGGTACTGTAGTCAAATATACTTTCACACCTCCTTCTTTGCTCCTTCTAATAGCGCTCTGTAGTTTGGTCTCATTGCGAATGACTAGAGATGGAAAAATGGGTAATTTATATGGGTATCCATTCAAATTACCCATGTACCCAACTCATTTAAAATGGGTAAAAAAACAAGTCAAAATATTACCCATTCAAAAGTGGGTAGTTAAATGGGTAAAAGAAACTCATTTATAAAAGAAATAAAAGTGACATTAATATTTTTCTTAAGGTATAGGTGATCCGTGTAGCAAATGGGTTGGATAAGAAAAAAAATGATATTTTTTTTTGAAAAACAATTTTTTTTAGAGAGGAGGGGGTGGTGGTGTGTGTGGGGGGGGGGGGTCGAAGTAGTAAAAACTAAATTTAAATTTTTTTCAAAAACAAAATAAATTTAATTTTTGAGGTGTTGGGGGTGGGGGGTGAGTGGGATGAAGAATGGGGTAAGAGATTTTGCTTTTGAAGCTTTTAAGATGATCCCTATAATAATATGGGTAAATATGGATACCCATATTATCCATTGGGTAACTCATTTTTACCCATTTAAAATATGAGTCGAGTCGAGTATTTTACTCATTTTTATTTAACTCGTTCTGACTCATATTCGATTCGATTCGCTCGTTTGCTACTCCTACGAATGACTCCCCTTAGCTCCTCAATATTATCTGTCTATTGTTTCCCTCCTTGTTGTGGTATCATATATTTTATAGAGGAACTCCTTATTCTAGTATTATCACTAATCTTGAACGACCCTCATGAAACTTAAACAATATTAGCCCTTTTAAAATAATTATCCACCATAATTTATTTATTATAATGAGAGATTTTGATCATTTTACAAATGGGTATATTTTGTTCGTACTATTTCTTTTTTTGAATCGTAAGAAGTGGAAGGTTGTTTGTGTTAGTTGGTGCTTCATTTGCAAAGGAGACGGGTAAAGATGTGGATTATCTCCTTCTTTATTGTAGTCTAGCTTCGAGGTTATGGTGCGAAATATTCAGTTGGTTTGGTATCTTATAGGTGATTCCAAGAGTTGTATAAGAGTTAATGATCAACTATAATTATGGGAGAAGGTGCATGGCATGGACTATTGCTCTACTAGCAATCTTGTGGGTTATTTGGAGAGAAAGAAACAAAAGAGTTTTTGAAGGAGTAGAGACGAGTTTTGTTCCGTTGATGAGTAGCCTTCCATTTCTTCTTTTCTTTTGGTTCCCGCATAAAGTCGTATATTGTACATAAGATTGGGTGTCTTTGATAGAGGACTATATCTTTTTGTAGGTTTACTACTCTTTTGGTATACTTCTCGTCTATGGATACTCTTTGCTTTGGTTCATTCATTAATTAAATTTGTTTACTTGATAAAAATAAAAATCTTATTACTGAAAATCCAAAAAGGATGTTCTCCTTTCATGTTGCCTATATTTCTTACTAACTAAAATTTGTAGACATTTTTTTGTATAACACAAACCAACCATATGAAACCAGTTGTGGAGATAAAGCTATGTTTGTCTTACTCTCATCACCAAAAACAAGGTTCCATGATTGTGATTGAGACTACAATGCAATTAGAGGTTGGCCTAAATCACAATAAATTGAATTACCAAAATTTGATTTACTGTACCGGACCGAATTTTCAAAGTTCGGTATTTGGTATCTACTTCTAATTGCTTTGAATTATCGAAATCAAACTTTGGAAATATCAAATTGAAAAACCAACCCCTATCCCTAAAGATCTTGTGTCTCCTTTTGTTTCTGGCAACAATTGTCATGTCCTAGTCGTAAATATTTGCTAAGAATATTAGCTCATTGATCTTACCAAATTCACAAAGAACCCCAGTTTGAGAACTTTGGCTATTCATTTACTTTTAAGCTTGTGGTTATGAATTGTCTACCATATCTATTGGTGACATGAACGAGTGATTTGAATGTCTTGATTGACTTGTGACACCAAATTTTATAATTTTAGGGCTTGAGAACGGAGATCTAATCTCTATATGGGGTTTCTCTAAAAGCTAATGTTGGACAAATTCTGAACATATCTTGTAAAATCATCTTTCCCTTCAATAAGTAATTACCAAATTACCGTACCGAAGTTTGATATACTGTGATAAGTGGTATCTTTTTTCAATGAAAAATTATCGAATTACCGTCTACTGAAATTGAACTTTGGAAAAGGGAACCGAATACTGAACGGCCACCCTTAAATGCAATACGGGGTGCTTAGTATCTTCTCCATACTTTTCTCATGATCAATACCAACTCATAACAATTTTTCAGATTTCCTTATGTTAGCCACCATTACCATTTCACCCTAATATTATCAACAAGGAAAGAAAGCTACTTCCTTTCGCCATCTTGGTACTCGACATTCTTCCGCACCAAGTGCTATTGTTTTAAGTGTGAATGACTTTCCATAGGCTCCCTTACTAGCAAATCCAAGATTTTCACTAAGGGGGTTTGGAAAATGAAAATGTAGTGCACGAAGTTTGAACTTGGAACCTCAAGGTGAATTTTGAACCCCCTAAACCACTAAGTCAACCTCTAGTCTTGTGTTTAGGGAATTCAAAATCTATATATATGCATAAAAAAATTACCTTATATATACAATGTAACTTTTTGTTGAGGAAGTTCAGGTGAATACCATGACAACCTCCTCTATTCGCCCTGGGCACCGTTCATATCTACCTGTCTATTTTGTTCTAGCTATTGAGGTGTCATAAACTTTCTTTTTAAACTCTTAAAGCTTATCTTATTCCTAATCCTATATGTTCTCGAGAGTCCATGTCTTATGTACTTTCTTAAATAATCAACCATCATTGTTACTCATTATAATTAGAACAAATTTACCATTTTGTGGAAGAGAATATCTTGTACTATCCTTTTCTTTTTCAATAACGTTGAAAAGTCCTAAAAAGATGAGAATCTTTTTTCCTTATTTCCCAACATGATGATCTTTACCTAAAATGGCTAGTTTTTTTGGTAAAACCAAACATAGTGAAGTGGACCTATATTGAAAATAATCTTACTATGTGTGCCCCGACATAGAACATGGTGAAGTGGAACCCAAAATAGTGTATTTTTAAAGGATTCGACGGGTGCGGCAACATTTTTGGAGAGTCCGAGCAACTTAGGAAAAAGTTACCTTTTTTAAAAACCAAAAAGAAAAAGGAAAAATGCACTCTTTCTAAAACAGACTAAAAAGGAAAGTAAGACAAACAAACTGAAATGGAGGGAGTATTAGAGAGAATGAATCTCGAAGAGTCTCATGTCAACATATTACTTAATAAGTACTTATAATCATATACTCCATCTATCCACTTTTATTTGTCATGTTACGTTTTTCGAAAGTCCATTTGATTAATTTTTCAAAGTTAAATTAGATTACATTAATTCAATATTTTTTACAAAAAATTTAGATATTCAAAAACTATACGAAAAGTACTATAAATTACAAATTTTTGCGTATCAATATGATGAAAAAATACATCGTAAAATGTTAGTCAAAGTTTTTATAGTTTGACTCTAAAAAAGGAAACTATGACAATTAAAAATGGACAGAGGTAGTACACTTTAGGATTTACTATTCTATATTAAAACAATTTTTTTTTTTTTGAATATTTGTGAGTTGTTGGATGTACTAGAAATGGAATTCAAAAACAACCGTCAACTATAACCAAAAATAACCATACTCCGTCCTAATAGCCCATGTAGTATGATCTCATTGGAATAATTTTCTCTTGACGCCCTCCATTTCATGTCCATTCCTTCCCTTCTTATTGAGATGTCATATATTTTCTATTGGAACTCCTCAACTTTGACTTTTCCGAATCTTGTACGGTCTCTTCATGAAACTTATCTTGATGTAATTCCCCTATCTGTGATCATAAATGGAGCTCTAAAAGTTTTTTTCCCTATATACAAAGGATTAGGACATTTAGCTCTTAAGAAATACCATTAGTTAAGGCATTATTCGTTAATGATAATTTTTCCATATTAGATTTCAGGCACAAGTAGTTTCACCACTCTAAGCTTGTATAAGGAAGTTAAATAGGGCAACGATAGGCTAAGTTGCTAGGACTTGAGTGCGGGTGTCCGATATGGGTGACAGGGTGAGGATCTAGAGGTTGGATCCTTCATGATTGGGATTTGGCTAAAAAGTAATTCAAATAACTAACAATAGAGTTATATGTCTAAACTATGACTCTACGACATTATGTGGAAAACTTACAAAGTATTCTGAGAAGAAAATATTGATAATCCTAGGAGAGAAGGAATAAGACTAACATAGAAATTTCTATATACAAGCTATTATATTTTCTTCTATTTCACCTTAGCTTTTGTTTTGATTACGGAGATCATTGTATTTGCCTCGAATTTCTCCGTCGATTTTGGTCAAAGTACTCAAAATTGGTTGTCCAAATCCAGCACGGATCCTACACTCACACCCACATCCACATCCACGTCATGTCGACATGGGTGTGGCACCGAAAGTGAAGAGTCCGAGTAACTTAGTTGATACGTGACAACCTAATGAACGTGTCAAGCAGTGCTATAATTGCACCTTATTTTATAGATTTCATTCACATTTATTCTTCTTTTTTCCATTGTGTAAGTCATGCCTAAATGATACCTTTTTATAATTAGAAAGAAAAGTAGTAAACATTAAGTCCAGTACAATTGTCATCCTAATAAGACAAGGAATGTTATTCAATGCTACAGCAATTTTCTCTCTACAACTCTTTACTGCTTCCCCTTAGATTTTGGAAACTGACTTTATACCATTATAGAGATATTGCATCATATACACTTCCCAATCTGTGACTCAAGCGGAAGGGTTATATTTTTCCGTAATTTCTTTTCACTGTAGATAGTATGACTGGAATCAAGCCAAGTGAGTCATATGTTTATTCTGCTTGGTTGTGTCATTTTTGAATAAGCACAGTGTATGAGTTACCACTACCTAGCCTGAAGTTTAAAAGCTTAGGCCTCTTCTTTTTTCCTTTTTTTCCCCGGAAAGGTGACCACTGCTATAAATATCATCTGCACAAAGGCAGTGGTAGGTGTCATATACAATTCAAAAAGCAAACACAGTGTATGCTTGATTCTTCTTACAAGGATTCTAAAACTTCTAAAATAGAGTTTGAGTCATTTATAAATTTCTCTTTCCACCAAAAGTAAAACAGAAGCATACAATTCATTTAATCTTCTGAGTAGAACTATATCTTAATTCTTAATATCATCTTGATTTTTTTTCTTCCTTTTTTGGGTGTTGGTATTGGTGTTTCTTGAATTAATTCAAAACCTGATGTGCGACCTAATTCTATATAATACTTTCTTTACTAGAGAGGTTACTTTCACTTGACATACTAATTATTGTTTTTTTTCTAAAATTACTACTATTATTTAATAGAAAATAAAAACTCTAAGCTCAAAAACCTTTCTGTTCATTGATAGGTTCTCAGCTCAAGTTTCTATCAGTAGACTAAAGAATTTGTGCATCAACTTCTAGTGCAAAAATTAATGTTTTTCATTGTGACACATGACATAAAATGGGTAAAGGAACTTGCAACAGTGCTGGAGTTTTAATTGCTATAATTCCAAGTCTTATCCGATGCATCATTGATGCATGAGTGTAATTGGCCTATGAAATCTTGCTTTTTTATCTGATTTGGTGATAATATCGACTACCAACTGGGAACATCAAGCTACAGCCTGACGTTACTTTCATAGTGTTACAAAATGCTGGTGGGATTTTTTATCTAGATTTGCAGTGTTTTTAGTCGGTAGCAGATGAGTATGAATTACAGAGGGCATGATTAAGTGTTGGAACTGATAGGATATAGGTGGGTGGAAGTTGATTGCTGCAGCAATGTTTGTTCGGAAATAAAAAGGAGAAATAAGGGTCCTGTCAGCCGATAGTGTGAAAGGGAAAACTTATAGGTAGCGGTGCATATTTTATATCCTGCATCTCTAAGGGGCCGAAAGAATAATTTATGCTTATATATGTAAAACTAAAGGGTCAAAATGACATAAAATGATGTTCTAGTTCATATGCTGTAATTTGTAATGCATCCAGTGGAACATGTTTATGAATATTGAGTCTACTAGTCTTGAAAGTCAGTTGAGTTGAGCTGGACTAAGCTAAGCTCAAGTAGCTTATAGTTTGTCTTGGCTCGGTTACAATTATGGTAAGATTTTCAGAGGTACATTAATCCTATAGCAATCGTTTCTTGACATCAGTCTAAGAAACCTTAGATGTTGTTACCTCTTCAGTGTTCCAATGACTATTCTTGATGTGTCTCCTGATATCTTATTGTGAAGCATTGTCATCAATTGAATTCCTTTTATATTTGAAATCAAGTGATATTTGTATATTGAACTTAAAAAGAGTGTTGAAATACAGAATAAAGTGTACGTGTGTATGTAGAAGCTTTCTGAATAATGTGATTTTTAATTGCTGTTCTGCCAGATTTATCTCAAAGAATGATTGATCAGATATGATATCTGAGATGATTTGTCAAATATCTTTCATGTATTTGCATATAGATATATCCAGGTAGAAGATTTTGTTTCATACAGCTTGAGCTCTTATTCTGGCTATTTTGGACTGTAAGAAGTGGCTATGCTCCTAAGTAGGAGCTGCTAAGTAGCAAATGTTGATATTGTTTATTCTTTGTGTCGAGTAATTCTTAATTTTACTTTGGTACACTTCAGCATTTAGATTAGGACTGTATTCTGAATCATCATTCCTTTTTCTGAATTGGAACGGCTGAGACTCCATTGTTAATAGTGACCGCTTGCCAGGCTTACCTTGAGTTTTAGAATATAGCTTTAGTTTTTGCCTAGAGGGTGTAACGAGATGATATTCCTTTTTCTATTCAACAGGGAATCTCATTTTTCTAGGAACGACGAAATTGTACATTGCTATATGCTTCCAAGAAGATTTCCTCAGATGGATTCTAATCCGAGGAATGGGGGTGAAAGGGATAATGCTTCGCGAGGAAATCTGCATGACTTGTGGCCACTAAATGAAATTGATCCAAGCACTCAAAAGTTCCCTTGTTGCCTTGTTTGGACTCCTCTCCCTGTGGTTTCTTGGCTTGCACCTTTTGTTGGACATGTTGGCATATGCAGGGAGGATGGTACCATTGTGGATTTTTCTGGAGATAACATGATTCATGTTGGTCAGCTCTTCTATGGAACTGTAGCCAAATACTATCAGGTAGACAGACAGCAGGTATGTGCCCATGACTGCTTTTATCCACTCCAAAATCCCACCCCATCCCCATAAAGAGAAAGTAGCTAGAAAAATTAAATGGTGCGCTTGCAGTAGCATCTCTTCAATGACTACAAACAGGTCTTGATAACTCTCTTAATCAACTTTGTTATGCTTAAACAGTGCTGTTTTGCTCGCAACTTTGGTGGACACACATGCCGTCAGGGTTACGCACATGCTGTATTTGGGACAGCAATAAGTTGGGATGATGCTGTTCAGTTGTCTAGGCGCACCTTTGAGTACAGAAACTTCAGCGTTTTCAGTTGCAACGGCCACTCATTCGCTGCTAATTGCCTGAACCGGCTATCATTTAGAGGATCAATGCGCTGGAACATGATTAACGTTGGAGCTCTTATAATGTTTAGGGGAAAGTGGGTCAATCGCTGGTCAATCTTGAGATCATTTCTGCCTTTCATTGGGATGCTTTGCTTCGGCTATTTAATGATTGGATGGGTGTTTCCGATTGGTCTGCTCTCCTTTGTTCTTGCGACTTTTGGATGGTATGTCATGATCTGTTACTGTTGCAAGATTGGGGATGAAGATTAGAACCTTGTGCTGTTGGTTCAAGTCTTTTTAGGTGTTTGAGAAAGACACTCAAAAGTGTTCTTTCCTGAATAAAGTCTCTTCTTGTGAGAGAACTCTACTTATTTTCTGTTGTAATGTCATGTGAAAACATATTATATTAGTTAATGTCCAGTGTTGTAATGTAATGTTTAAACATATTATATTAGTTAATGTCCAGTGTTGTAATGTAATGTTGAAACATATTATATTAGTTAAAGTCCAGTGTTGTACTGTAATGTTAAAAACATATTATGTTAGTTAATGTCCAGTGTTGCATATTATATTAGTTAATGTCCAGTGTTGTAATGTAATGTCTCTTTTAGCACATCTGTTCCTGTCAATTTATGCAATTTTTACAACAAAGAATATTGTTATAGTTTTGACAAGTTCTCTTGGAAAATTTTGTGGTAAAAGAAAGTACTCGAATGGTTATAGTTTTTAAGTTATCCATAAGTACCTCTCAACTGGGGATGGCAATAGGGCGGGGTGAGTTTAAGGTAGTGTGGGACGGGTCGAAGTAGGTTTTTTTAAAACTAATGCGGGGCGGGTTGTAGGTATATGTGATTTTATGTGGGGTTCAAACTTAATTTTAACTTTTATATGTTATAAGAGTGATAAAATATTATTTATTAAGCGGAAAAGGGTCAAAATTGACCTTGAACTACGCGAAATAGATCACTTATACCCTCCGTTATATTTTGGGATAAAAATGCCTCCACCATTACCCTAAGAGACCACAATTACCCTTAAGACTTAACAAAAGTGATTTGGCAAACCACATGGCACTACCCTAACCCATTTTTGCTAGACCCAACCCACTAAAATTAGGAGGGAAACATCATCATCTGCGGTAAAACATAAAGCAAAGGAGATCTAGGCATCTAGCAAAAATGGGTTAGGGATAGAATTATTAGTTAGGTCAAAAAATTTAGTGGGTATCCTAGTTGGCAAGCCTATGTGGCAGAATTAGTGCCATATGGCTTGCCAAATCACTTATGTTAAGTCTTAAGGGTAATTGTGGTCTCTTAGGATAACAACGGGGGTATTTTTTATCCTAAAATGTAACGGAGGGTTTAAGTGGTCTATTTCGCATAGTTCAGGGGCAATTTTGACCCTTTTCCGTTTATTAAGATAATTTCTTTAAAATTACTAAAGACCTGTTTGGAAAGCCTTTCTGGTAATTGGATTTTGTGTAATTGGGTGTAATTACATTGTCTGTCTTGTTTGGTTGAACATGTAATTACTTGGTCAACAGGTAATTGATGTAATTGGCAAGAGTAATTACACTCTCCAATTCACAGGGAGAGGCTGTGAATTGCTGTACCAACTGATTACTTTTTAATTTCTTCTTTTTATTTCTATTTTTATTGTTTTGTTTTTATTTTTTATTTCTTATTTCTATTATTTTAAGTTCTTTTTTTATTATTATTCTAAAAATTTCTAAAAGTTTATTTTTTATTATTATATTTCATTTTCTTCTCATTCTCAACCTTCACGTGATTCTATGCAATTTTTTTATATTATCCATTTCTTTATTCCATGCTTATTTTCTCATAGCATAATTTTATTAGTATTCTAATTTTTAAATTAAAATAGAATTTATTGTTAAGTAAGGTTATAGACTTACATTTTTTTTTTAAAAAAAATTATAAAAAAAAATCATATTTATGTATGCTATGTTGAAATTTGCGATAAGAGTATTATGTTAATATTTTTTTGTTTTGAATTTATAACTTATGTTATATTTTCAGTTTCATTTGTTTTAGTAATATTTAATTCACATTTCAAGTCATTTTTTAATTAGACTTGATAGATTATCTTTTTGTATTTTATTTATATATTAATGTTTTTATCAAACATGCATTTCACGATGTTCGTAGAAACTTCATACTTTTAGTTTTTATGATCAATTCAATTGAAATATATTAATTTGAAAAAAAATATACATCAATTATTTTTTCATAATATTAATTAAGAACAAATGTTTATTAATTAATATATTTTCAAAAAATAATATATATCTTAAATATTTAATTTAATATCATTTATAAAGTTTCTTATTTGTCTAGTATATACTTTAAATAATTAATTTTTATTTTTTAAAATTTAATATACTTTTATGATTGCAATTGCGCATCCAAACAGAACATGTGTAATTACATTGTGACATCCAAACAGGACATGTGTGGCAAACAAATAGGTCAGTGTAATTACTAGGCTGATAAGTACTACCCTAGTAATTACACCAATTCAAATTACCATGTGACTTTTCAAACAGACCCTAATATATTCAAGATAGTAAATGAAAATGGCTCAATAAAAAATAATACAATTTCTTACGTGTTTCACAATTGACCTCTAAAAAATAAAATTTTAAGTCAATATCCATTAAATTAATACAACTTAATGAAAAAATAAATTTATTTTTATAAAATTTATTTTTAGTATCAAACTTAACTAGAAAAAGAAAATATTAAAAAAAATTATGCAGGACGGATCTATGCGGGATGAAATGAGGCGGGTTGAAAATGAAAAAAATTATTATGCAGAGCGAAACGGAACAGATTAAAAATTTTATGGGTTAAGTTCAACCCACCCAGCACCGCCCCGTTGTCATCCCTGACCTTAACTATAGTATAGTCAAGTTGATTTTTCCAAGTAGAATGCAACATTTTCTTTAATTGAATGAAAAAGACAGATTATTTTTCTTTTAAATTAACTCCCACTTTCAAAATTAATCTTTATATAAATATATTAAATATAAATTGAGTAAACTAATATTTTTTTATTTATTTTTGGATATTTATGCTCATTTTTCTCAGAGGAAATTATGTTGTTGGTAGGGGTGTGCATCGGTCGGTTCGGTTTTATGTATTATCGGTTCGATGTATCGGTTTTCGGTTTTTAAATACGTTAAACCAATAACCAAACAATAAGAGATTTTTTATCGGTTTTTAAATATGTTAAACCAATAACCAAACAATAAGAGATTTTTTATCGATTTTTGGTTTATCGGTTTTGGTACTTATTGATTCGGTTTAACCAATAAGAGAATACTTATAAAATAAATATATGATTTTTCTAATAAATTTTACGCGACAACACAATAATGTAATGAAAAAACTATACAAGTGTAACACAGAGAAATTAAGAGGAATAGGGTTCTTACTTTAGATTTTGACGTTTTGTATAATGTGAAGTTGTGAACTAAAAGTCACTTTGAAGTGTGAATTGAAGGTTAAATGATAAAGACAGTAACTAGTAATGTATTGAGATTAATATATTAATATTTATGTACAAGTTAATGTAGTAAATTACTAGTCTTAATGGGTTATCGATTTATCCAATAATCCATATTAAAAACCAATACTGAACTGATAACCCGATATTTTATTTTTTTAATAAAACCATTAAAAAATCGTTAATCTAATAACCCAATAACACTTTTTTCGGTTCGATTTATCGGTTGGTTCGGTTTTTACACACTCTTAATTGGTGGTGAGATGTGATATATCTCGTGAAATTTGTTGAAGTGGGTTGGTCGGGTGATAAAAAAAGAAAGAAAAAGAACTAGTATTAATTATTATATTACCTTTAACATATGCAGACGTCCCATAAAAATAAAAATTAGTAGTAGCATATATTTACCACTCAATTAAATTAACGTTTTTCCAAAAATAGCCAAACAGCAAAATAATATTTTTATAATGTTAATATTATAAAATAAAAATAAAGTAGAACTGTTTCCTATGCGGAAGGAATCAGTTTCTGCTTTCTGCTTCTTCCCCAAGTATTTGACAGATACTGAAACATCTCTCTGTGTATACTATATATAGCCCCACCCCCACCCCTACCCCGCCACTCAACGGAGAATCAAGTAATCAGGGGTGAATCAGTCTGTTGAGAACTTTCCAATCGGACTGTTTCTTGAGAATCGGAAATTCTGGTATGCAAGATTACTTTTTCTTCACCTTTTGATTGAATTTTAGAGATGGGTCTTGACGTTTCGGCACTTTGATTTACTTTCTTGAAATAAATGATCATATCTTGAATTGGGTTTTCTGATTGGGTCCAAAGACATGTTGTGTTTTTGGAAGTTCTTCTGTTGTGTGTTAGGAGAATTCTACTTTGATTCTAAGGTCTGTATGGAATTTGCAAATTAACACAAGAAAATTTCTGATTTTCTTGAGAATTTCTGATTTTCTTGAAGGAAAACGTGTTAATAGATTATAAAGGGGAAAAGGGAGAAATCAAAGACTCAGTTTTAAATTGAAGATCCTGATTTTCTGGGAATGCTTGGGTTTGGTGCTATTTAGTCAGAATTGTATTGGGCACTCTTGAATCTCTCGGTTTTTGTTTGATTGTAGAGATTTTTTTTAAAAAAAAATTAAGGTGGTGGCCGGGGCCAACCATCTGGGTACTGGTATCTTCTCAGTGATATGTTCTCAGCAGGACAAAGGTGATATACTCTGCCAGATATTTGCGTCCTTCCACTAGTGTTAGTACAAATTCTGCCCACCATGACTTAGGTAGATAGGAAAATTATACATCCCATGGTTTTATTCCAACTTCATTTGTACCTTGAGTGTAAATCCATGTAGAGATTTTGAACTGAGTACTTCCATTTGTTTGATGCCTTGAATCTAGATTTTAGAGAAAAGTTATTTCTTTTTTCTTCTCTATTCCTTTTCACTCGTTTTAGATGTTCTTGTTTAATTGGAAGTTCACTATGATTGAAGCTATAACAAATCCATTTCAAAATTATTTCCCATGATGCACAGCTAATTCTTGCTAAACATTTTATTTCCTTCAATGACTGATTTAGCTTAGTTTGATCTCGTTGATCATCCTTTTGTTTTTTTTGTGTTCGTTTGGTTAGTATCATAATTCATATCATTTGGAGTAGACTTTTATTAATCATCTAGGATCTCTGTGAAAAATGGTAAGACAGAATATTCAAAAAATGGAAGGAAAATAGTGGTGTGTGTTGATAATGTGTGCTTGTGAGAAGAGAGAGAGGAGGATGTGGACCACTTGATTTTCTATTTGTCTTGTTCTTTTTTTAAAAAAAATCTGTTCATTTTATTCATATGTATATTCTTTAATTAGTACGAGTACTGTTTATTGTTTCATGCTATGGAGTATGCACTAAGCTGCTCCAAATTCCTGTTCTTACATAAGTTCTAGATAGATTTTAATTTGGATAAGGGATTGCAGAAAAACTGCTATAATAGCAGAGTTAACTGCAGAATAGGAACAAGAAAGAACAACTAAAATTTACCAGTTGAAAGCTAAGATGATATATATGGTGAAGGGTAACTTTTTAGATTTTAATAACACATTGCATGGTTGAAAGTTTATCATTTTGGATTGATAAAGAAGATGCACCTCATGTATGAGGTGAGGATGTCAAGACTATATGAGGAGAAGGGGGTGACCATTTCATCTAAAAGTTTAAGCCGTTAGAGAGAGTACACTGTTATTTATTTAATTTTGCATTCAACATGCCCCTCACGTATGGATTTTGACTTTTTTCACGAGCCAAGTATGTGTAATTTTTTTCTGATAATGATTGGTGGCAAGACTCAAACCTATGACCTCTTTTTTCTCTAATGTTATGATAAGAAAATCAATGTTGGACCTAATTTAATGCTCATGAAGTGAGGATTGTCCATGATCATATAAGGAGACCAATTTCTAATCCCACAACTGATGGACTTTTAACTAGCACTACTTTCAGTTTCTAAAAAAAATTTCAGTTTCAAAAAACTAGCACTACTTGGTGCTTGAAACTGCCTTTAACTTATTGATAGCGTGTTCCAGTTAATGCCATCTGAAAACCTGAAGCAATTGTTGGTACTACCAGTTTTGGGAATGTCCAAAGCAAATATTTTTCTTTTTACTTTATTATCTTTTTGAAACAATAAAGGATGTCTTTATAATTTATTTTCGGAAATAATAAAGGGTCAACCCTGCGAAAATGGATAGACTTGCAAAAGAAAGTAAATCTTATGTATTTTGTCTTGGAGTTTCTTATTAGCAATTTCCCTTTCCATGGCAGGTTGTTTGCACATAATTGCTCTCGATGTGCTGAGAATGGTTTGAATTGTAAGATATTGCAAAATGGGACGTGAATTAGAGAACAAGCAAAATACAGACATGATTTTAGAGGCTTCGGCAAAGAAGCAGCATGGAAGTGATTCTAAAGAACTTGAAGCTAGTTATGCAAATTGTGCTAGTAACTATGAGGACCATACCTCCTTGGCTGAACAAGTAAAGGAGGAAGCCCATGGCATTGAGGACGATGAAATTGATATAATAGAATGTACAGATCCTGCTGATAATGTGCTGGTGCAATCAGATAGAGAGGAGTTGACAGAAAGTTCAAGTTCTTTTGGGAGTATTTTTTCTGAATCAGAGAATTGCACAGCTATGAATGACACCGAGTGTACATCAGAATACAGCGGTGATGCTACAGCAGAACTAGCATCTAGTGGATTTGGTGACATAATTAGGATGACGTATGTATTCCTTCTCCTAGATCTTTATTTATTGGATAGCCTTTTTTTTCTGTAGTCTGCTGTTTGGTTTCTGATGCTTTGACTTTTATGCTTCATATTTGTGATGAGTAAAGGTAAATTTTATGTATAAAGGTTCAGTACCAAGCTGGTACTGAGACAAAGTACAAAAAGATTTGCTGGATATGAAATCTTCAAAGCTGTAAAGATTTCAAGAACTCCAGCATTATGTCGCTATCAGCAGAAAAATCTGCATTGCACCAATTCCTTTTTAAATTTTTTGATACATGTATATTTTACAATAGAAACATTCTCCTCATTCCCCTAAAGCATCCTATGTTCGTTCCTCTCGTGCCAGATTCTCCATATAATGCGAAGAGGAATGACCTTCCAGTTCTTCTTCTTCTCCTTACTTGTTCCTTGCCTCTGCCAACAGCTCAGAAGTTGTTTAACATTTGCTGGTATGTCCCAATAGACCCCATAAAGATTGAGAAACATGCACCATATTCGCCACACAAAATTGCAATGTAGTAGCAAGTGATTCACAGTTTCTCCCTCTAAATTGTGATGCTTCATATGCGAATAAGCATTATAGTTCCTCGCTTATTCATCAGAAAATGAAACTGATTTCAGAACTCAAGCTGTCTTTTTGGACATTTTGTTTTTCGAACTAGGTGACCTTGTATTATATCACAAAACAATACACGGGTTGTATTGAAACCTTATATACAAGTGTACTAATTTCACTTCTCTATAACTAAATAGAGTCTAGAACTTCAATGATAGAGATAGTTTCATTTGAGTATAACTAAATACACCAAAAAACTAAAAGTAGAATGCAGTTAAGTTTAACTTTCTACACATTGTTCACTATGCTCTCAAAACATCTTGAATTCCTCTCTTTTCAGATAACCCACCCTATAGCACTAGGGATAATCTTCATTTACCTTTGTCCTTAGCATGTACCCAGTACCCCTTCTTCCTCCCAACTCATTAAGGCCTCAGCCACCTTCCTTGGCATGGTCCAAGAAAGTCCTTTGAGGATCAGAAATATTCTCCATAAATGTTGGGGTTCACTTGCAATGTAAAAATAGATGGTTAACAGTCTCAGATGTTTCACCACATAGGAAGCACCTAGAGCACAAGGTTTATCCCCCTCTTCATGACATTGTCCTGTGTAACGACCACTTCCTTAGCCATTAACCAGACAAAGCGTGATACTTTGTGAGGTATTCTACAATTCCACATTTGTTTTCAAGGCCATCTTGTACCCTGCTGATTTGTTTGATCTATCAACTTATTAGCTTTGTTGACTTTGAACACCCCCCGGTCATCTCCTGTCCATCATAGTTCATCCTCCCATCTACAGTCAAGTGAAGGTGTCCACAGTGTTGAAAAATTCAGCAACTCTCATGACCTCCCAGTCATTCAACTGCCTTCTGAGAGTGAATTTGCAGGGATTGATTTAATCTATTGAAGTCAATTTTCTTGTTACATTGAAGGATTTGGTTTGCTATGAAGAAATATCTGTGCATGGTTTAGTTGTTCAACTAAGGTGTTCTCTTTTTTTTGGACAATGGTGGTGGTTGGGCTAGCTTGTGCGCGCCTCAACTAATTCTCGTGGTATTTTACTATTCAGTATAGGTAGAAATATCTATGCATGGTTTAGTTGTTCAACTAAAGTGTTTTCCTTTTTGGGATAATGGTGGTGGTCAGGCTAGCTTGTGTGCGCCTTGACTAATTCACTTGGTATTTTACCATTCAGTATAGGTATTGACTAACTCAGCCACCAAGGTTTGAGCATATAGAAAGAATTCATACTGTGTCGCTGCTTCTCGGATTTGAACCAGGTTCCTAAGGTTGTTATTCTGATCTTCAACCGCCAGGCTACCCCCTAGGGTAGTTGTACAACCTAGTCTGACCATGAACTTGCTGTTGAGTAACTTGAATATCTTGTTCACAGACATAACAGGCTAATCATCTCATCCTTAACTTATGTGACTTAGTGTCAGATTCAACATGGGCTTAGGGGGATAGTGTAGTCCTTTGTGGTGTTTTGTGCCTTTTTTAGAGTAAGAGAATATCTATGAAAAATCTTAACATGTTTCTTTTTTTTTCTGTCCTTTAGGAGGAAAAAGGTGACACCTCATTGGAGAGACTTTATACAACCTATTAGGCAGCGATGCAAGTTGATTGAGTTGAAACTTCATCTGCTTCAGTCTCAAAGTCGGAAATATGAGAAACAAATGCGGGATGACAACCACCAGATGAAGCTTCAAATGGGAAGTGTTCCATTGGAAGATTTAGGTTCAAAGTCACTCCCATTCTCTTGTAATAGTTTAAGAGATAATGTTGTGAAGAGAAAGAAGAGAAGAAGAACTGAAGATACATTGGATATAGCAGCTTATATGTCTCATCATCCCTTGTTCTCTTTCTTTGGTAATATTTCCCCTCATTGTCCTTTAGCCTAGTTTCACATTTTCATTTCCAAATTATGAATTTGTATTTGTGACATGCAGAAAAAAGAAACTCAAGTGCTGATGGTTCTTTTCTGGACAATGAGTTCGACAAAATAGGTTCGAATGCATCCTTTTCTTAATTTTGAGTTGCAGTTGTTGTGGTTCTTTGTTGCTTCTTGGTGGAAAAATAATTTGATAACATCAAAATGGTAGCAATGCATATGTTGTTCCTATGTCTTTTCTATTAATGGCTATTTACACACACAACAGAGGCTATGTTTGGAAGCTGTATGGAATTATGACTTCTTGTGCAACACAGCTGCTGTTTGGTTAAGAATTTAAAATTATTTCTCGAGTACAAGTTTCTTTAATGTTGCAGGGAGGTGTTTAAGATTGAAGTTTTCCAGTTCAGTTAGGACTTTTCCCTTTTTGTGTTTCTGAGATTTGTTAGTGAAGTTGATCCCTAATTGCTTATTACTTGTGACCTCTCATTCTGTCAATATGCCACAAGTCCTATTTTACTTCCAATGATCAGATAGAATTAGCTAGTACTTTTATTGACAGGTACAAGATTGCTTGGTGTGAGAGGTTAGGTGGTGGCTCGAGACTACACAGTCAGTTAGGTTACATCAGATTGGTTGGTTAAGAAGGAAATTAAATTGGAATAATTGAGCTAAGATTCCTAAAATCAAGGAAATAAAGAGTGACTATGAGTTTTGGGACAAGTGGCATAGGTATGGTCGACGGCACTTTAGATGACAAATATGGGCATGCATGTGAAAGAATGTGCTTATTGGAGTAAAATTAGTTGCAATTATCAGTTTGATGCTGATAAAAGATCAACTTGGGTATAATACCATCACATAGGACATAAAAAGGCATAGCGTTGGGCTCTTGCATTGGTTTTGCTCTACTCTAAGGCTTCATTTGTTTTCATTAAGATTAAGACAATGAACATCTAGATGATTAAGATGTTGTCTCTAGATATATTACTGTTTGTTTTTCAACATCTGAATGTCCATTTCTTTATTTATAAACATAATAAATATGCAATCGAAATAAAATAATAATTATAAATTTGATAAAATAAATTAGTAAGTGAGCAAAAAAAAATATTATGTTTGCTAGTGATGGTGGGATATGATTTGAAGTGGTGGTGGCGATTGAAGAATATGTGGTGGTGATAGTTGGAGACAGTGCTAATTGTGATGGTGAAGATGGTTTGTAGTAGTAGAAATTGACATTAATGGTGGTAGTGGCGGATAGTGATGGTGAGGTGGTAGTGGCTGATAGTGACGGTGAGGTGGTAGTGGATGTAATTATAACAATGGTGGTGATAGCGACTGTTAATAATAGTTGGGAACAATAATAATTTAAACACTAAATGATTAAGACTGTAGTTATTTTTTCAACATTTGAATACATTGAATTGAGAATTATTAAGTATTAACTTTAAACAATACAATAACAACAACATAACTAATATCTTTCCACAAAATAAAATTTAAATAGTATAATAATTAAATATTATATTAAGCATATGGAATTAAAAAAAGATATAAGATTTGACGTTGTGTTATTTTTCAAAAGAAAACAAATAGAGGTGAAAATGACTCTAAGTTGCTCATACTCGGGTGTGGGTGTCCGATATGCCTGCGGATCTAGAGGTCGGATCCTATGATCTAAATTTTAAGATGTGGGGATACGGATCCATGTATGGATACGGGTGCGGGGATTCGGCTAAAAATAATTCAAATATCTAAAAATAGAGTTATAAAACCTAAATTATGAGATATTATGTGGAAAACTTGAGGAGTTAATATTGATCAAGAGGAGAATCCTGGAAGGAGATAAAAGGAAAGGGAGTGCAATAGAAATGTATATATACAAGGTATTCCATTTTCTTTAATTTCACCTTAGCTTTTGTTTTGATTACATAAATCATTGAACCTGTCCAAAGTCTCTCTCGAATTTGGTCGAAGTATCCAACCCAGTTGACCAGATCGAGTACGGATCCCACACCCACTTCGTGCCGACATGGGTGCGGTACCGAATGTGAAGAATCCGAGCAACTTAGAAAGAGAGTGTAGAAGAAATGAGTGTACAGATTTTTGGAGGAAGACATTTCTTTAAGGCATTTAATACAAAAATTTAATGATTAACAAATGTGTGCTAATTGAAGTCTGAATGCTTTTAAGACTTGTGTACAGATCTGACCGAATCAGACCGAATAAGATCGAATAAGTGGTGAAATCTTAACAAAAACAAACGCACTTGATGAGTTTTTTGAAACTGGTAACTTTGTGTCTATTGATAGAAACATATCAGTACATGGGCTGTACTAGGGCCATATTTACAAGTAAATCCAGATCCTATGATCCCATGTCTATAGTGAATCTAACATATCAATAATAGATACAAGATCATTAGACCGAATCTGATTACACCAAAAACATAGAATCAAGATACAATTCAATTTGATCTGTCCTATACTATTTTCTATGTTCTCAAAACACCTAGCATTTCTCTCCTTCTAGATTGTCCACCAGCATTCTTCCCATCTTTGAAGGGCCTCTGTAACCTTTCCTGGCATAGTCCAGGAGAAACCTTTAAGGTTTATGAATAGTTTCCCAAGCTGACCTATGGTCTTGCAAGGAAGGAACAAATGTCGAACCGTTTCTGCTTGTTCTCCGCAAAAAACACATCTCAGAAATAAAATTATCCCCTTTTTCATCAAATTGTCTTGTGTAAGGACAACTTCCTTAGATAGGAGCCAACTAAAACATGATACCTTGTAGGGTATATTCACTTTCCACATAATTTTCCAGGGCCAGTTGACATTCTGTTGATTGTGATATTCAACCATATGTATGCTTTGCCAACCCTGAAGGTTCCTCTGTCATTGCACTGCCACCAAAGTTCATCTTCCCCTTCTTGTGTTCCTTTAAACCATCCAGTAGTGTTAAGGAAATCTCCAACTCTTGTGATTTCCCAGTCATTTACTTGTCTTTTGAAACTGATTTCCCACCCATTAGGTGTCCACATTCCTGCAATTGTTCTTTGTTGCTTTAATAATAAGTTGTGGATTTCTGGATAGATATTCCTCAGAATCCCCATCTCATGCCGGTCATCTCCCCAGAAGCTTGTCTTTTACCCATTCCTAACCTTAAGCTTGGTTTTGATCTTGAAATCATCCCACAATCCTTTGTCATCCACCTATTTTCTTTCTCATACTTGGCTTTAATGACTTTTCTCCATAACGGATGTTTGTCATTAGCATATTTCCACAACCGTTTCATTATGAGGGCCTTGCTATGGTTCTGCAGATTTTTAATACCCAAACCCCCATATCTTTTTTCTATTATCGGATCATTCCACTTTACCAGATTGTAACCTTTCCTGTCCTTGTTTCCCTCCCATAGGAACTTCCTTTTGATCCTGTCCACTCGGTCTGTAACCCCTACTGGAATGGGAAATAAAGACATTGTGTAAGTAGGTTCAGATTCAGACTTCTATTAAGTTCTAACAAATGAGGCCTAAATCTCCAAGTCACAGTAGATGTACCACTTGCTTTCATAAAACTTGAGAGAATAATACTCCTCTATCCCATTTTGTATATCTACTTATTTGATTATTATGTACTCATCTTTTTAAATATATGAAGATATGACTTATGAGAGCAATAATTAGAAGATGTAAAGCAGGTATAAAGATTCCAGATAAAATATTAATAATAATGATAAACAATAAAGAGAGAGTGTTTTCAGGGACAGTAACTTGTGGCTGCATTCTTTAAGCAGTGTCATTGGCTTGGTTTTCATCTTTTGCAATGCGCTCAATTGCAATACACGAGTATGAATTGATGATAACCTGAAGAGTGTAATATTCCCTATTCAATGTGTGACCACATAATTCCTCTGGTGTTTTCTTGTAACTTTGATTAGCATTGTATGAAACTTGGCACAAACATAATAACCTGGCCTGCATAATCATCTGGACACATAGTCTAGTGCTTTTTTGGGTTCCTAATGTTGTTCTGGTGTTCGCTCCAATATTCTGTTAATTGACATGATGTTTGCTATTTGTTAATTATTGTGTGAATTGATGAAACTAGCTAAAGAGTCTGTCAAAAGATGGAATACTGGTAAAACACTTTAGAGGGTAAGGAAACTCACCAATCGACCCTTAAAATATGAGCTCTGAGCTATCTCACTTCCTTAAATTGGCCTGGGCCATCCTGGTTGACTTTTCAGGTTGGGATTGGGCCAAGGTTTTTCAATCCCTGATCCAGACCAGCACAGCACAGATCGGCTCAAAACTACAAAAAAATAAATTGCGGACTTAGCTAAGGGCATAATCAAGTGGAAGCAACGGGATTATATAGGTGATAATGGTTGGTTGAGATTAAGATTAGCTGTTACACTTGCATTATGCTCTGTGTTTATCAACTGTCAAGAGTCCTTTTCGGTCTGTTAGAAACTTGTATGTTATTGCAAGGATAAGAGTTAGTACTAGAGTTCTAAAAAACTCATTATTTGACACAAAAGATAGCTTATTTAGTAGTGGAATGAAATATACCCATATACAATGGAATGGATGCAATGAATTCATATGGCCAATCATAGTTAGTTTGGATTAAGGCATGGTTGATTAATTGATTCATTGTGATCCCCCATTAGTGTATATCCATCTCATCTTTGAACTTGATCTATGGTCTGTTTGGTATGAAGTTAAACATTTCCCAGAAAGTGTTCCAATTTTTTCACATTTGGTTAGCTAAATTGTTTGAGTAAACATTTTCCCTAAGACTACATTTTCCTTTAAAAAATGGTAAGTAACTCCCTTGGCATTGCTTAAGGAAGTCATTTTCCAAGAGAATCGAGATGAGACATATGAAGTTTGGGGTGTGGGATTTGGGGAATATAGGACTACATTTTCCAAATCCCTTGATGAAGTTTGGGGTGTGGGATTTGGGGAATATACGAAAAAGGCATATGCAGTCAATGAGCTTTTGAAGTAGTGGTCCAATGACAGGATAGACATACATCTAACTTTTGTTGAGCACTGAGCAGAGAGTATTTTTTTATCGAAATTCTGAACAAACAACATAAATTGAAATAAAAATAAGTAGACTAAGGAATTGAGCAAGAGAGTGGTCCAAGCTTGATTTTAGAAAAATTCAAAGATAAGACGTGTGGTGACTTCTGTTTTGTGCTCTAAAATCAAATGGTGCTTTCATGTTAATGTCAGGTTTAGGGTTGGGAATTGGAGGGTGGGGGAGGTGCACAGGAAATTATTTATGTTATATTGTTAGGGAACTTCAGGGAAACTCTTTATTTTTAGGAAATCTATTTTTCTCCCAAACACCAACTCTGGACAATACGAATGCCCTTTCTGATGCAGTTCATGATGCAGAGCTGCCAAACTAACTAAGCTAGGTAGTTTGTTGATAGAATATCTATCCCAGTAGGAAGATGGAAAGAATATACTACACTCTATAGGAGAGTCAAAAGAATAGGCATGTTGGAACTACATTAGAAGGTTTTGGCTTGCCCCTCTCTTATCTTATTAGTCAAACCTAAATGTCCTTATTTCGAAAAACAGCGCTAACACTCTTACCAACCAAATACTAGAAATATTTTTTTGAAAATGTTTTCCGATCACCTATTTCTGTGGGGAAAAAAAAATCCTTTACCAAGCACACCCTTTGTAAATGTAATCCTATACAAAATCACCTGTTGCGTGTGCTTAGTTCTTCTGCTAGCTTTCTTCTAATTGTTCGAAGAATTAAATCATTTCACTTCTTAATTCTGTAGCCATCTGCTCTGACAAGATCAATGCTGATGATGACTTGCACCAACAGCCTGCTGATGGTGATGCTTCCCTGGAAAAAATACTCCACAAAATTGGGGTTCTTCAGTCGCAAGTTATCCAGCTTAAAACTAGACTTGACAAGGTAACAAGTGAGAATGGGATGTTCTCCAGCACTGATGACTTGAAATCGCTTCTACCATGTAATGTTTTGGGCAGCTCTGCTCGAAGTTCTGCCCTTCTTCCAGACAATCGGGGCAAAATGCCAGTGGGATCACATGATGTTGTATCACAGCTGATATCTGAGTATAATATGGTTATGCCTCCTGACAATGCAGCTTCAAGACATGGACAAGCAGTGAACGTCCCTGATGTGATTGAAAGCACAGACCGTTCCTTACTTATGGATACAAACACCAATGTGAGTACTTCAATATAACTCACTATTCTTCATTGATTGCTGGTCTGTGTCTGTGTATGCGCCTATGATTCATCATATATCATTAACCCTTCAAAAAGAATGTCGTGATTTTCAAAATAGGTAGGTAGGTAAATGGGGGATGTGCTTTTATTTGTTTTCTTTAAGCTTGCATTTTACGCTCCATTTCTCTGAGTGCTCTCTCTCTCTCTCTCTGTCATTGTTACTTCCTGCTTTAAGTTAGTTAACCCATCGATTTATAATAGTAATAGTTGGTGGTTCGCTCATAAAGTGAGGAAGTAAGATGTGATTTTTATCCACTGTGACAAACTTGCAGAAAGCGATCATGAATATTCTTCATATGGATACTATGATGACCTAAAACTTATTTCTATTCAACTGTTGATGTGTTGAATTCATCCAATCATGTGCAGTCTGAAGATGGCGTTCTAATCTACAATCAAAAAATGAAGGAGGAGATGAGTAACTTTGAGGAATTCAAGATTCATTCTGCGGAAAATCATCAGGTTTTAGAACATGTCCAGAAGGTTACCATCCCAGCTAGTGTTCCAGATCCAGATCTTGCAGGGGATGATCAACCAGCCCCGAAAATTCGCTCTATTTCCCAGCTTTCTGCTCCTAAGAGCAAGAAGAGGAAGGCTCGACGGAGAGGTGGTTCTGGTAAACGGAATTACTGATTCAATGATGTAGTAGAAGTTGATTTCAACTCCCCTCCTCTTGGAACTCAAAACTGTTCTGCAAATGACAATCCTGTCAATATGTTCTGTTTTTGTTTTTCTTCTCAAGTTACGTTTATTTATTGAGTAAATATTGTAGTCGACAAATGAGTTTTTGATTAATTGCAGTTTACTTTCATACATTTGCTTATTTCTTTGTTGTGGTTCAGATTAATTGCAATCAGAATTAATAGATGTGAATTAGTGGTTATAATTCACGAAAAATGAGGAAAAACATTCTGTTAATTAAAATCTTAATATTTTTTTCTTTTATTAAAAGTGGTTATTAATTTATTATTTTGGCTTATTGAGAGATAACAAGGTGACAAGTGGAGTAAAGGAAAAAAATAACGTCAACCCCTTTCAAGATTATTTAAATTTACTTTGCCATGATGATTTAATGAAAAATCAGAAAATTTAGATGTAATGCAGTAATAAAATCCTTTTCTTTAGCAGGGGTTGGTTCAAAATCGAATCGAAATTGATAATTAAAAAAAGTTATTGATTTTCAGTAATGTTTTGAACCGAAAATAATAATTAAAAAAAGTTATTGATTTTCAGTAATGTGTTAATGGTTTTAATTTTTTTAATTATCGGGTATCGATTTTAACGATTTAAGATTTTTTTAAAACGAATTAATCGATAAGCTGATAGTAAATTAAAAATTATATTTATACCATTCGGTATTATTTTGAACAGTCTCAAACTTTCGATTATTCTACAATGTGTCAATGTTACGATTAATAATTGATAAGTTAATAGCGTTAACGATATGCAACACTGTGTCAATAACCGATAAGTCAATAGCATTAAAGATGATACGCAGCGAAGTACACTCATCTGAATATATTTAAGTCAGGAAAAATTATTTTTTTAAAATTCCGTTACCGGGAATCGAACCCGGGTCCCCTGGGTGAAAGCCAGATATCCTAACCGCTGGACGATAACGGAAGCTTGTTATTTGTTCTTCTCTTAAATTTAATAATTGCAAATACAGAGATTTTTTCGTAAAATTACATGTCCATTAAACTGATATAATGTATTCTAATGGCTGAATATATAAATTTAGGAAAGTTAGACCATGCAAGTTTTCATTTAGTTACCGTGGTTCGATCTTATACATAGCGAAAATTTAGTACAACAAGTTACCCTTTTTTCTTTAGCTCCAAAAGATTGTATGTGAATATTCAATGGAATTTCGATCTCATGTTGTTTCAATAATATATATTAGATAAGCACTTTGTATTTAATCAAGATTTATTAACATTTGAGATGACTTTCATTCTTATCAATTTTATTTTGGCATGAGGAGGATCCATATAGGAAGATGTCAATTTAAAAAAAAATATAAGCAACAGTTTTGCTGGTTCGGATATCTGTTTCATGATATATCTTCCGTTTGTTTGTGCAAACAACTGTTTGATGGCTTGTTAGTTGAGACCTCAACTTATATGTGAGAGGTTTTGGTTTGAGATAAAATGTAACATACTAACATATATTGGATCTGTGTTAGCACAGGCTTCTGAATCTAGTATACATATCAACTTTGTACATTAGTTGTACATTGACTTTGTTCATGTCGCTATTTAAAGACAAACATAAATTTCCAATCAATATCATATTGTATTAGATTATTTTTATTAGTAGTATATAGTTTTTCCTAAAAATTATAATATAAAGCAAATTTATTTTGCTATGATGAAAAATCACACAAATATTGCAAGGACATCTTTGATGTTTCTATTTGCTAATTTATCCAAAAAGAAAAAAGAGAAATGTTAATCCGTTTATTTATTGAAGGAAAAAAAACTGAATAGTAATTCATTATAAAAGATTTAAAAATTCCGTTACCGGGAATCGAACCCGGGTCTCCTGGGTGAAAGCCAGATATCCTAACCGCTGGACGATAACGGATGCTTGTTCATATATCCCCTCTTAAAGTTTAATAATATAAAGGAATATGAAATTAATTGCAAAATATATGTCCATTTAAAAAAAACATATATATATATAGTAATTTAGCAAAAATTAAAGAAAATAACTTTAGAATGGAGACAGTGTAAATGCTTTGAAAAATTGAATGTGAATTCATGAATGGATCACTCATATTATATTGTTAGTCAAAATTCACTCTACAAAAATGTTCCAACTTTTGTTATACACATTTATATTAGGCGTGCATATATTAGATTAGACACATACTTAATAATTTACATTTTATCAAGATTTATGAATATAAATATAAACTAGATCGAGACGACTTTCTTTCTTAATTATCCATATATATTTTGGCATAAATTATATATATTGACAGATGAAAATATGTGACACAACAATCATGTGAAAGTACAATTAATTAATTTAAATGTGAAAGTAATACCCAAAATGGCATCATGTGATAACATATAAAAACATTTTTTTCATCCGTCTTTTTATCCCCAATTAATAATTATCATTTCAAAAAATTATCTCTCTCTAACAATATGTAATGGGGCAAAAAGCTGATGATTGAGCCGAGTCAAAAAATTTATAAAAAATAAATTAAAATATACAAATTAATTAATTCAGTATACATATTTTATATATAATTATGTTAATTTTTCAACGAAGAAGATTCGGAACGAGAGATTGAAATGTTAAAAAGGGTTGTATTGATGTGAGTTGACAATGGTGATTACCTAGTAAATGGGAGACAGTGGCAGCTAGCCCCATTTTGCACTCACCTTTTTATTGTTGCAAAAGTCAAAAAACCAAATCATATAGTTACAGCCATCAGAATCATCATCATGCAGGTCCATGGACTATCAATCAAAAAGAATAATTCATTTGTCTTAGTTTGACTTAATCAACATGAAAATAAGTTATAAATATTTTATTTCATTAAATATAAAATAGATAGTTTAAAAGTTAAATTGTTATTAAATATAAAAATATATATTATTCTTTTTTGACTGATGAAGGAATATCATTTTTTCATGAATTGTACATTATAATCCTGAATGCTTCACTTTAGAAAAAGAAGATTAAGGGTAATATTTTGTCCATAAAGTACAAGAGTACTGAAGCAAATTCAGTACTTAGAAGTTTAACGTGGGAATGAGGTAAAGAAGAAAGAAAAAAACAACACTGTTTTTACTTGTGAACTTTCCCTTTTACCTTCCACTAAGTCGTACAACCACCATGCACGCTCATGCACCCACTTTCCCCTTTTCTTTTCATTTATTTTCAACATAAAAGACTTTCAAAAGTCAATGTTAGATTATGGACGTGGATTCGAGATTTGAATTTTATGTGTACAAATTCAACATAAAACAACAATAACATATTCAGTGAGATCTGAAAAAGTTGTGTCTAAGCTAAAAGTACTGGGTTAAGCTCAACCCATAATATGTACTTATATACACTACATCCGCCCCTAAAGAAGGAAGAAAAAAGAACAATGTAGAGTCATAGCATATATATATATATAGGCCCTCTCATAAGGAACTTAAATATATTTGCATCTGCTGGAAGATGGTGTACTAAAAGAGTTTCTTATATAGGAGCATCAGTGTAGAGCCATTTTGGCATTCTGTCCACCTCCCAGCTTGCTGAGGACTGAGGAGGGGGCCAAAGTGCCAAACTAGCTCTGCAGCTCTCTCTTACACAAAAACTCAAAAGATTACTTTGTGTGCGTATGGAAACAACCTCCATGTTCTCTACCTCCAACAGAAGGATATGTAGGGGTAAGATCTGCGTACACTCTAGGTTCTTCTCTAGACCTCACTTGTGAATTACACCGAGTATATTGTTGTTGTTTACCTGTATCTATTCACTATTATTGTGTATAAAATTGATGGTGGCACTGGCATGTGATGTGTAAGCTCTCTGTGTGAATGAATATATATGTGCAATGGTCATGAATCCCCATTCTGTTGTTGTCTGTACTCATAGTTCTTGGGATGAAATTTCCATTACTAATTCAAGAAACGCAAACCTTTTTTGCAGAAATAATACTACTTGTATTTCTTATATGGATAAAGAGTCCTAGTTTGATTATTTCAGATTTTTTATATATGGAATGAAATT
The DNA here is from genome assembly GCA_029582685.1 of Solanum piurae. NCBI lineage: Eukaryota > Viridiplantae > Streptophyta > Magnoliopsida > Solanales > Solanaceae > Solanum > Solanum piurae. Next base: position 11,484 of record JAJOOO010008266.1, on the reverse strand, counting down.
GAATCGATGATTTTTTGTAACGGACGAACCCAAGGACGAGTAAATAAAACAATGATCAACCAAAGCCAAGATCGATTATATTGATGATGAGAACATTGAAAAGAGATAGCTTTTCGATGATCACGGAGTTTTCAATTCAATCCCTTGGAAATTCTGTTGCATTAAACAGTTTTTACTTTTTAAACTATAATATAAAAAATTATATTGTCTTTATGTGGTTCTCCACAGTGATGAGTATTTTTCAAACAATTAGAGGTATCTTTTGTTATTGATGTTTAATCCATCTTGTTGGATTAGTTTATACTGATTATATTATTATTTGAATTGAAATTAGCAACTGGCTGGGGACAGGATGTTGGATGAAGCCCCTATTATTTTCCTGACATTGAGAAATTGTTGTCTGGCGATAGTGGCAAGTTTTCTTTGAGTGATCAGGTCCTTCAGAAACAATTTTCCTGTCATCACAAGGTAGTGATAAGGTCTACCTTACCGTGGGATTATACTGAATTTTTTGTTGTTTGTAATCTAAAATCATTATCAATGTCAACTTAGGAGGATATCCTTCATTATTTTTTTCTTGTTCATGGGGATAATATATTGTTACGATGTCAAGTTGATATTCCAAATCTAGTGCCTTTTACATACATCAGACATGTTATTTATCAAAGGCGTCTCCTTTGCTGTCTAGCTACACAGTGTTGGTTGGCTTCTGTTGTTTTTAGTTAACAAATGTCTTCAGAAGTTGAATGATTTTGAACTTGTCTTGCATTTGGTAGAAAAAGGGAAGAGGCGATCATGGCTTCAAGGCAAAGAAGGTGCCATTAAACGAAGAACCACGCAAGCAAAGTTCATGTTATAGTTACAGATCCATCTCGACTTACAAAGCGTTTGCCTTTTTCAAGTATTCAAGTGACCTTCTCTAGAAGGTGTATTAGTTTGACTCAAATGACAAACCCAGGACACTCACATAGTTGCACGAAGCCATTACCAACTTGACCATCGACAATAATAGTACAAATTCTAAATTCAAGCACAGATTTCTAGGTAGTAGGGGGAGAAATGAGTTAGCAAGTATATAGTTAAAGAGATAGCGAACGGTCATAAGCTACTCACAAATATCATTTACATCACAAGCATGGAAAACAGTGACTTGAGGATTCTTCACCACATAAAAGATGTACACTTTCAACAGACAGCCAACTCCAGACTCAAATTCAGAGTTCGTGGCTTTATAATAATATCGTTTGTATTTAAAATGAAGACTTGACTACACTAATTTCATATCTGTTTCAATAGGACCATCTCTTCAAAAGACATTCACGAAAAATAACAAACGAAAACCATTTCATAATGAATACTATGATTCTTTACATCGTGCTGAAGCTGATTCTTGGCTCAAATAGGTCATTAGCTTGGGAATAGATAAAACCAAGGTTCTCCAATTTGAAAATGAACAGAGGAAGGACAGTATAGTAGTAGGCCTAAGGTAAAATAGAACATCAACAGGCTAGCATCCTACTTACATTAATCTAAGGACAGATAATTATTCGACATTCTAAAACTGCCAGTAGATTGCCGCCAAAGAACTCCATAGAAAACATATCTCGTCAACAACACCAGTCGCAAATGACTACTCCCCAAAACAACTTATCCTAAGTCAATTAGGACTGGTATCTACTGAACAACTTATCAAGCATAGAAGAAAGCTCAGCTCAAATGCATATCATGTAAATATGGATCACATTTCCAAAACAAGATCCATTCAGTCTCAAAATCAAAACTACAGTAGCATAGCCTTACATTCCAAATTGTCAAGACAGGGGACTCTAAAATAAGCATGGAATGTTTTGTGGTTGCATAATTCCTTAGTTAACTATAAACAGCAACTAAGAGCATTCTATTGTTTGTTAAGTAAGACTTAATAAGTAAACGATCAGTGACAGTATAACACAACAGATAATTAAATTTTAGCAATAGAGGGACAAACATTTGATTAAACCGACAAAAATGGCTCAAACTAAGGCACAAAACTAGCACAACTGGAGTCCATAACCTCCTGATGATTAAATGTTACTCATACACTTTCGAATATCTCAAACATCAAAACTAAAACTTTAACCAATATTTTTTGGAAACAAAAGAACAGATCATACTAACGGTAGCTTTCTAATCGAACAAACTGAATCCCATATCGTCATCACTTTCTTCCTTTGGTTGCTCCTGTACACACATAAAACAAAAATTAACACTCAATTAGTTATAAATATGCAGCTTGTGGTTAAACGAATTCTGAAAAAAGAAAGCTGATATAGTTCATTACCTTCTTCTCTTCAGCAGCAGGGGCAGCTGCTGCACCACCACCAGCGGCGGCACCACCGACGGGGGCAGCAACGGCAGCGACACCACCACCACCGGCACCAACGTTCATGATGAGATCTGAGATGTTTTTCTTCTCGGCAAGCTTGGCAAACAAGAGAGGCCAGTAAGGCTCGACTGTGAGATTTGCTGCTTTTAAAAGAGCAGAAATCTTCTCTGCCTATTACAATCAAAACAAACCAAAATGAATACTTCACAAAACGATAGAAACAGATCCGGATAAAACTTATCAGGCAAAGAACTAACTGTGATGGCGATGTCATCGTCGTGAAGGATCAAACAAGCGTAGGTACTAGCAATTTCTCCGACCGACATTTTCTACTCAATCGAATTACCTGTTCCTGCAATTTTTTCACCAATATTGAAACTACGACGGAGAAAATGCCTAATTCATATATAGATTAACTTATGATACTGCAGAGGAATTGGTTAGGGTTTGTACCTTAAAGGACAAGAAGATGGCGGTCTGCTTCTTCGGGCTGCTGTTACTGAGTTGCTGCTGCTAGGGTTTGAGATTTGAGATGATGAGAGGTTTATAAAGTGGAGAAACACAGCGTTAGCAGGGTTTTGGGGGCCCAATATTGAAAAATGAAGCCCAATAAATATCGGGCCTATTAGCCCTGTAAGATTACTTGATATTTCAATGAGATATATTCATAGCAACCCGTTTTATATGCCAACAATTTTGTATTTCTTTTTTATTTTACATTCATTCTAATTATATTGCCAACAAGTTTTGTATTTTTTGTGCTCATTTTGTATTTCAATATTACTTTGTGTTTCAATCTAACTTTGTAAGTTAACAAGTTTTGTATTTCTTTTTAATTTTGTATTCATTCTAAAGGTATGCCAACTAGTTTTATATTTTTTGTGCTCACTTTGAATTTCAACCTCACTTTTTTATTTCAATCTCACTTTGTATTTCAATTTCACTTTGTATGCCAACAAGTTTTGTATTTCTTTTTTATTTTGTATTCGTTCTAAATGTATGTCAACAAGATTTATTTGTGCTCACTTTTTATTTCAATTTCACTTTGTATGCCAACAAGTTTTGTATTTCATTTTTGTTTTGCATTCATTCTAAAATCTTCTTCACTAGCAGCAATAATCTCAAATCAATCGACTTCAATTTGACATAGATTGAATATTATCAATGTTGAAAATTTGAGGAATAATGGAAAGAGAAGTTATGTCGATTTTTATTTGGAATGTAACTGAGGAGGAATTTCAATGATTTTACCTTATTTGAAATATTCTCTCCCTTATTTTCATCATTCTGTTATTAACTAATTGCATTTTTTCAAATTAAATAAATGGAAAAAATACATAAATCAATAATATAACAAGCTAAAATATTGATATTTTTAATACATATTGAAAATGTGGCTATGAGGTCCTATTAAATGCTAAAATATTATTGTTTTAAAAATTTTCCCTTTATTTATTTTTCACTTGTAAAAGTTTTTTTTTATGAATATAAAGTTATTAAATAGAAAAGTTTGTGCAAAAGAAAATTTGTAACATACGAAGGAGTGATCTAGTGGCGATAATTGGACGGATTGGGTTAAATTTTGGTGAGTCATAATTAATCAAGACAGTAAAAGGGTCAAGATCCAATTCAATTCAAATTTGTTTGGGTCACGAGTTGGGTCGAAATAGGTGGATAATGGGTTATAAAACAGGTCAAGACTCAACTCAATTCAAATTTTATTAAGTTCTATAAAAGAAACTACCTAATTAAACAAATATTCAAGATAAAAAATGTGTCAAGATCCAATTCAATTCAAATTTGTTTGGATCAACATTGGTTGGGTCGAAACAGATTTGATAATAAGTTATAAAACAGATCAAGACTCAACTTAACTTAATTTTTATTAAGGTTTATAAAAGAAAACTGCCTAATTATACATATATTCCTACCATATTTACTAATTCTCCTTATAGTTTGAAATGATTATATTTTATTTTACTATTTAATAATTTCATACCATATTTCAAGTTAGATACGTGATTCACATGTATCTAGGACATCAGATACACAAGCGATATATGAGAGTGGTGAGCGAGATGACAGGGTGGCTAGAGCGGCGAGCGAAATTTATCTATGTATCGCATATACATGTGAATCACATTAGATACACAATATATACATGTATCTAATGTTATTCGCATGGGATCCAGATATCCGAGCGATATATGAGGGCAGTGAACGAGATTTGTTTATGTATCTAAGATGCATGCGAACGACACCAGGTATAGTATATAGTGTGATTCACATGTATCTCAAATATGTGTATCTGGACGTACAAAAATCTGAGAAGATCCGTAATATGACAATATCTTAGTAATTAACTCATAAGCTAGTGAGATTTCAGTAGGTTATAGAATTTAAGAAAAATTACATAAATACACAACTTAAGATATCATAATCTCTAATATTTTCACCATTTAAGAAAATAACAAAAATCTCCTCTCAAATACATCTCTAGGCTACATCCTTCCCATTAAGTAGTGTATCATTTACAATGTATCGGACAACCAAGGAATCATCCGAGAGTAATGATAAGTCCAAAATTTTTATAATTGGAGAAACTTTCGAGATAGAATGTAACTAACTAGCCCCCAAAATTTATGAGATTTATGTACTTTACACTAAAATTTAATAGTCTACACAATAATGAATAACTCTAAGCTCGTTTGGATTGACTTAAAAAAAGTAGCTTTTAAGTCAAAAATAAAAAGTCAAACTGAAATGACTTTTAAGTCAAAAAATAAAAAGTAGGGGGAGACCTACTTTTGGTTTCTAACTTATTTTAAGTCATTTTTGACTTATTTTAAGTAATATTTTACCTTGTCAAACACTTTGTAACTTATTTTAAGTCATTTTTGACTTATTTAAAGTTATTTTTTATATTTGCCAGACACTTCCAAAAGTCAAAAACTGACTTAAAAATAGGTTTGACCGACTTTTAAACCAATCCAAACGGGCCCTAAAAGGTCAGTTGAAAATGTATAAAATTTCAATATATTAGTTAAGAATTTACATTTACTTTAAAATAATACTTAGCAAATTATCCTTCTCACTTTGCTCTGTGAAAAACATATCAATTTTTTCTTTTTATAATATATTCCACAACAATATTATTATTATTTTTCCACCCACAACAATATTATTCACTTTGCATTTCTAGAAGCTCTATTAAATTCCCCCTTTTTGCTTTAATAACATTTTATTGAGTCAACATAGAAATAAAGACCTTTTAAGTTTGCTACACTAAAGTCTCCACACATTATAATACGAGGAAATTATAATTAATTACAGATAAAAGTAACATCAATACCAATACATAAAATATTTCAAATTCAATAAATATTGAGTTTAAATGTGTGAGAAAAATACCTATATAATGGCCTATATTCTTACTCAATTAGCACACCAATATTAAGAGCATCTTTCATTCTAATCCTTTTTGCATATATCTAATTAATATATCTATTTTCAACATGTTTGGAGTAAACAAAGCCACAATTATTGTCCTTGTTATGATGTTGTGCATTTTACTTCAATCCAACATCTCAAATGCAGCTACATTTCCTGCTGGTGATGGTAAAGGTTGGGGTTTTAATATGAATGGTTGGCCTAACGGCAAAACTTTCAACGCTGGTGATGTTATTGGTAAGAATTCAGTAATAAAATCTTGGTTATCTATTCATGTCATTTTCACTATTTAATTTTATTTCTTCACCATATTTATACTCTTTTTTTTTTTACAGAATTTAAATATAAAGTTGATATGCACAATGTGGTAAAAGTGAGCAAGGGAGAATATGACTCTTGCAAAACTAGTGGAGGACAAGTTTACAATTCAGGAGATGACAAAATACCACTTGAAAAGGGGACATCGTATTTTATTTGTACTATCGGACCACATTGTTCTGAAGGTGTCAAGATTGCTATTACAGCTAATTAGTTTGTTTCAAACTATATGTATCGAAACGTAATAGTTTTTTTTCACATTTATAATTATGATTTCGAGTATCAATGATATAAAATATTTTATTTCATGATATATATACATGAGTTTTGCTTGTGGAGTACTTTGAGTGAAAAGAAAATTATCATAATTATTTTGTCACTTTGTTCTTCTTTTGTCACAACATTGATGAATGAATGTGATTCTTTAATATATGATCATTTAAGTTATTCACTAAAAAAATTACACAACACTTGTATAATGTAGATCTTTGGAGTATACAATTCACATGTGTATATAACTTGAAGATATACAACTGGTTAATAATTAGACTTCAAGATTTACAAATTTTCTTGAAAAGTATGACCAAATTAAATTCCTTCTAGATTAAGAGTTGTATAAGCTTTACATCTCTTGAGGTGCGATTCTTTTCTAAATTTTGCTAATGCAAATATGTTATGTATCAAGGTGTCTTTTATTTTTTTTACTCTTATAATGACTTAGTAAAATAAAATGACAAGTACTTCACAAATAAAGGGCATTTATAAACAAACAAACAACATTAATAGAAAATATGTCTCGAGAAATCTTATTCATGTCCACTTCATACATTTTGTGGATCTTAACATTAACTTTTTGGTACATAGAACAAAAAAAGATTGATATAACTTTCAAAAAAGAAGGAAAGAATAAGATTATATTACTGAAGGAAAAATTACATAAAGAAATGAGAGAAATATTGACGATGTTCCAAAGAATTTATAATTTAATAACTCATAAGTATTTTGACAGAAAAAAAAGAATAAGATGTGATCAATATACGTGACACATAATATTTTTTTGTCATTTTTGATAAAGAATTTGTCCAGCATATATCACATTCAAAATCATAAAATTATGTTCTAATTTCTAAATCATATATTTTTTTTTCAAAAATCAATTTAATGAAGGTAATTTTATTCGGTACTTATGTTAAATCAGTAAATGTCTGATATATTATCAATTTTTTTTATCATGTAATCATAATTAAAATTATTTAATTAATGTGAACTCAAATTTTAAATTGATACTCTTAAAATTAATATTAGAGAAAACACATAAGAACCCCCTAAACTTGGCAGAACAACTTACTTTAGTACTTAAACTACACAAACGTTTAAATACCCCATAACATTGTTAATTTTTTTTTTTGATACTTTCAAACAATTACGTAACTTAATTAATAATAATTTTCATTTTCATTTTTAAATGCACTCGATGCAGCCAAAAACAATGGTATCATAATTGAGTATTACTCGATATTATTAGAAACATTTAGGAGGAGTTGATTATAAAGTTTTGGTGCGTTTAGAACTGTCTCAAACTAGTTTTGATATAAAACAAAATATTGAAGTCATATTTTGTGAAGACGACAACTATGTATATCATCTATATATTTAGTATATATTCTATGTATATCATGTGCATCAATATTATATTTGACATATGATAAATAAGTGACATACATATGACACACACATGAGTACTAATTATGTTTATCAAATGGCGTTTATGAGGTTATACTTCTTATGTTCTTCAATCTCAAAGTTCAATATGAAATTCAATTCAAAATCTCACCAAATCGTCTCAAAGGTTGAGGTATAATTATATCCTCAAGAGTCAAGATATTCGTGAGTTTTCAGACTAATACTTAGTAAAAAAAATATGATTGTGAACTAATGAGACCTAACAGTTTAACTTCAAAATTAATGATATTAATAAGTGATTGAATCATGATATTCAACTTTCAGAACATAATAACCGACTAAACAAACAAGAAATTGTCCACATATATGAAATCTCAAAATATAGTAACCAAATAAACATGAACAACTTCTTGGGACAAAAAGGGGGACTAATTGGTAATTGATAGAAATTGAAGTTGTACAATGTAACGAACCATAATGGACTATACATATTAGGAATTTTAATAATATATTTCCCCTAATGTGAATTCTTCCTCCCTTCAATAGTCAAAGAATTGCATTTATCTTTTTTTTTAAAAAAGAACTAGTCAAATGATATCTATCTCATTTTTGCATCTTTGGAAACTCATTCAATTTTTTTCCTTTTCTTTTCATTTTGTTAAATGTTAGTACAAAAATGGACATTTTTATCTTTGTTACTATAAAAGGTTCCAATATTATGATTTTGTATGTGTAAAGTTCCCTATATAAAGGCCTACATTCTTACTCAATTGGCACAACAACACCAAGAACCTTCATTCTAACCCCTTTTTGCATCTATCTAGTTCATAAAATTTATTCATTCTCAAGATGTCTGGAGTAAACAAAGTCACAATTGTTGCCTTTGCTATGATGCTTTGCATCTTGCTTCAAACCAACATTTCAAAAGCAGATACATTTCTTGCTGGTGATGCTAATGGATGGGGTTTCAAGTTGAATGGTTGGCCTAATGGCAAGACTTTCAAGACTGGCGATGTTATCGGTAAGAATTTATTGGTAAGTTTACTAGTCAAATAATGATGAAAAATTGCGACTAATGTGTATGTACTTTTTTAATGTTAAAAAATACAGAGTTCAAGTACCCAGGCGGAGCGCACAATGTGGTGAAGGTGGACCAAGCTGGGTTTGACTCTTGTAATGGTGCTGGGGGACAAGTTTTCACTTCAGGAGACGATAAAATAACTCTCACACAAGGAACATCATATTTCATTTGTACTATCGGACCACATTGTGCTAATGGTGTCAAGGCTGTTGTTACAGCTAATTAATTTACTCCAATTCTATAGTCTTATTTTCATTCTATAATTGTAACTTTGGAGTACTAATAATTATATAATATAATGTTTTATTTCTTTCTTCCATTTAGATGTGTTTACTTGAATGAAAAAAGTAAGCACAATTATTTCGACTAAAAATAAATTTTACTAATGAACATGTGAGTGGAATTTTGACTATCCTATAACTCTTATTGTTTTTTTTTAGTACAACAAATATACAAGCTCACTTGCTCTCCTCCCTCGCTCCTTTCTCATCTTGCTCATCACTTTTCCATGTATTTAATATTTCAGATACATGTGAATCACTCCATATACACACAGATACATATGCCTAGTGCGATTACCTCTGGTCCATATTAAGTGAATTGCTGAGATTTAACACACCCTTAAAAAATATACAAAGACATTAATTAAAGACTATTTTTCGCTATTACTCTTTTGATTATTCTCGAACTATTCAATTAGAAAATGTAAAGTAGTTAAGAACCTTTTTTAACGAAGGGTAAGTATGAAGAAAAAAAGTTTCAAACAATTATCTTGAACAGTTAAAGTATTAGACTTGATGAATTGATTTAGATAATTATTTTCCATCTGGTGTCCGGTTGTCGCATTGGAGCCGAATTAAATTCAAATATGAGTTGGGAAGTTCTACATTGGGAGGTAAAATGCTCCTTAACAAAGGTGACTATGTATTCGAGGAGACTCAAATCCGATACCTCTGATTAAAAATGAAGAAGTACTTATCATTTTACCACAACCATTATTAATTTTTTTTTATAGATACTTTCAAACAATTCCGTAACTTAGTTAATTATAATTTTCATTTTCATTTTCATTTTTAAATGCACTCGGTGCAGCCAAAACACAATGGTATCATAATTGAGTATTACTCGATATTATTAGAAACATTTAGGAGGAGTTGATTATAAAGTTTGGGTGCATTTAGAACGTTTTCAAACTAGTTTTGATATTAAAAAAAAATATTGAAGTCATATTTTGCTAAGACGACAACTATGTATATTATCTATATATTTAGTATATATTCTATGTATACCATGTGCATCAATATCATATTATATTTGACATATGATAAATAAGTGACATACATATGACATACACATGAGTACTGTAATTATGTTTATCAAAGGCTTAAGTCATCAACGGCCCCTTAAAGTTGTCCGCATAATTCACTTAAACACCTTAACTAAGACTAGTACCTATTGAACACTTCTACCAATTCAAAAATTATTCATATTAGACATTTTTTGATAATCAGCAAAATATATGAAGAGTGTGTGATACACTTGCGGTGATGTGGCAAAATGACTAATTAAAAAATAACATGTGGCACTGAACCCCGAAAATTATAAAAAAAATAAAATTGTTTAAAATTATTTCAAACACTTTTTATATCTAATTTTTTTAAAAAGAAAAAGAAAAAAAATTGAAAATGTCAACCTATTCTACCCAACCCCACCCCTATCCAACCCCCTTTCATCTTCATCTTCTTCCCAAAACACATTCTTTCTCAAATCACAAAACCTAATTCTTTTCAAATAACTTGAAGATTAACTTTAAAAAAAATATATGTACATTTTCATACTAAGAGTGAAGAAGAAAGAAAATTTTGCCGGCGGTTATTCATTTTTACATCGATGACAAAATGAAATTGATAGCTCAAAAATTAATTCTTTCAAATTTTTGAATGTCATTTTTGATAAATTTAATGGGTTTATATATGAATTAGAGTAAAAATCTTTGTTCGAAAATTGTGATAAACAAATATTGACTAACTTTTTTTATACGTAAAAATCATTTATCTTCTTTCTTCTTCTTCATATTTGTTCCTTATTTTTATGAGATTTGAAATAAATCATTTTCAAATCTGAATCTTCATAGTTGATTTTCATTTATCTTCATATTTGGAAGAAATAATATTCCTTTTTTTATAAAAAAGAAAGAAAAACAATGTTGGAGCTAAAATGAAGAAAGTTTTGCAAACTAAAGGCCTAACCCATCGGTGGCCCCCTAAATTTGGCACTAACTTTCACTTAGACACTTTAATTAGGCTTTGTTCATTTTAGACACCTCATGTGATGTCCCGCTGTGTCATTTTGACACTTTTTTTATAATCAACCAAATATGTAAGGTGTGTGTAACACACTCGCCGATGACGTGTCAAAATGACGAATTAAACAAAGACATGTGGCATATAAATTGAAAATAATTTTAAATAATAAATTTTGAGTTTTTAAAAAAAAAGCCAATGACTCAATGACACGTGGCAATTTTTATCCAAATAATTTTTTTTAAAAAATGTCTTCTCCACAGTCCACAACCCCTACCCCTCCC